>CAUYRT010011101.1:0-23725 GCA_963574885.1 Lepilemur ruficaudatus | reverse complement strand
CACTCCATTCCTCAGTGTCCTGTGTCGCTCCATCAGTCTACGGCCGTGCGAGCTGTCTGCACTTCGGTGCCGCCGCGAGCACTGAGCGCAGGTTCTCGTGTGAGGATACACAGGTTCGTATCCTCTCTGGCACACGCCCCGAGGCGGCCTCACTGGGTGGTGTGGCAATTCCGTGGTTAACCTTTCGAGAAGCCGCCAGACTGTTTTCCCAGGTGACAGCACCGCTTGACACTCCCACCAGCCGCGTGCGAGGGTTCCGGTTTCTCCACGTCCTCGCCGACACCTGCCCCTGCCTGTCCTTTCCGACTGTCGCCTTCCCAGTGGGTGTGAAGGGGTATCCGCGAACCTGTCTGCAGCCTCTTTCAAGGCCCAGCTGCACACAAACAGCCATGATTTTTAAGGCATACCATGCATAAAATGCATGTTCCTCTTTATCAAAGGCCACTTGTGCCAAACTCTGAAATCCTCTCCACCCCACCAGAAGACCAACCAAGGTGACGCAGCATCGGGCAGTCCTGTCACCCGGCGCTGGTTCCCAGGCCTGTCCCTTGCAGTTCAGGGCAGGGGCGGCTCAGGGCTCACCGAGAGCCTCACGTCCTCCCTGCCTCCAGGTTGCCATGGAAACCGTCATAGCCACAGGCTCCCTTTCGCCTTCCTGATGTTAATAAACAGCCTCATTATTTTGCAGAAAGCACTCTGGAAAATCGGCAGCACTGCAGCCCCGTCCCGGTCCAGATTAACGAGGAGAGAGCGTGGGATCCTTTTACTGACCATGAAAGGAGGAAGAGTTACGGCTCATTTGCGGGCTTTTGCTGTATTTATGTTTTAGGCATTAGAAAGTGATTTCCGCCTCCATTACACACCACTAATGCCCCGTTACATTACAGGCGTGGAGCAGGGCTGCTTTCTGCCCATCAAACTGCCAAGTACAATCATGGCAGAGACGGGAAGAAGGAAAGTGCTTAATGGCGGCTGGGCCGTGCCGCGCGGGGGGACAGAAACCTGCGTCTCAGTCAAATGTCACTGGGAAGAGGGAGGTCCGGCAGCTTCTCTGCGACCGGGGAGTCGGCCAGGGATGTGTCAGTCTCACGGACTGAGCCGTCAGCCCGGGTCAGGCCACAAAATAGCTGCGACACGCTCGCCCCAGGGTTCCTTGCTAGGGAACGGTGACAGAAGCCGGCACACACCACACGCGTGCACGTTCTCAGCACGCCCGGGAAGAGCAGGGCTAAGTGAGAAAACAGACGCTCGCCCAGGGAGCTTGCGGTCAGCTGCCGCTTCACAGGGTCACCGTGGAGACCGAACGAGGTGACGGGCTCGAAGCTCCCGGCACACAGAAGGTGCCAAGCTGTGAAAGATACGACAGCTCCAAGGTCAGGATCACAGGCTTGGGGACCCGGACCACGGGGTCCGAATGACAGCCCCACCGGAATTACAGTCCAAGCAGTTTCCTGACCTCCCTGCTTCCCAGATTGTCGTCGTGAGGACTAAGAGAGGAAACACCCGCACGTAAAGAGCGCCTGGCCTGGCCGTCTCACCGGGGCCAAGGGTATCGGCACTGACGGCCACCGCCGGGATGCGGAGGTGGCTTTCAAAGCCAAAGAAGAGAAGGCTGAAGGCCAGGCGCCACCCCCAGTCTCTGGCAGGTTGCTGTGAAAATGTCGAGGCTTCTGAGATTTGGGGACCTTTTGGCCGCTGCCGCAGGCTCTGGCAGTTCTAGGAACGGAAGACGCCCTGCGTGAAGGAGAGCTTTGCTGTGTATTTTGCTTTGTTTTCAGCTTACCTGTTGCAAGCTCTCGTGTTCCTAATCCTGGGATTGTGAGATTTGGAGGACACATTACTCTCCTGTGCTGCCAGCCCAGTACACACAGTGAAAGGAAATGAAGTCGCTAAGGCTAAGCCTTCCTAAAATAGAGTCGGGAGACTGGGAGAGGGTCGCCCTCGCACCTGCTCCAGGTCAAACCACAGAATGTGCCGATAGACGTGGATAAACAACGGAGGTCAGCCTCCGCCGGCCTGGCACGCCGCTCCGCTGGGATGCCCTCGTTAACGAGCCAATCGGAACGGGTCTGCCAGGCAGGAGTTCCGCCCAGCCAATGAGCTGCCTCCGTAAACAGCTTTCCGTGGAAATCTCCTATAAAACCCCCCCTGCACTTGCCTTATGGGACACTATTCACGGCTACCTTGATTCAGTGAACTAAACTGCAATTCTTTGTTTCCCAAATAAATGTCATTTTCTTTAACCTCCATGCCAATCTTTTCTTACCTAAAAATTCTCCTGCGTTTTCACTGAACTTTAACAGAGCGCTCATGGGCGTTCCTTCCTGTGTCTCACAGAAGCACCGAGGATGGCCCTGTGCAGGTGGGCAGAGTCCGGGAGACCAGCTCAGGGGCTGCTTAGTGTACACCTGCTGGTGTACAGTACACCTGCACAGTGACCACCGAGTACACCTGTACACGACCATCCTGTACTCCTGCACAGTGACCACCGTGTACACCTGCACAGCGACCGACCTGTACACCTGCATGGTGACCGCCCTGTATACCTGCTGGGTCAGTGACCACCCTGAGGAGCCCAGGAAGAGGAGGTGGTGACAGAAAAGAAGAAACCAATTCATAGATCAATGCCGGCTAGAAGAACCAAGACTTGGCAAACTGTTGTGGAGCAGGAAGCAAAAGAGAAGATTCCAGAAAGATTCCAAAATCTATCTTGGGAACTTTGGGTGTCCATTCGCCAAGATAGGAAGAAAAAAACAGAAGGGAGACTGAATCTCACTCTAGGCACACTGAGACGGGGGTGTTCATGGGAAATCCCAGGAAATTTGCACAATTAAAAGCAGATTCCCCGGCCCCCAAGACGATTTCCGAGGCAGAGCACGGAGGGACACCGAGGCCACGCGTAGGTGAGAGCGTCTGCTCTGGGCGAGGGGCCGAGCAGGAGCCCACGAGAAAAGAAAGTGAGTGTTGTCACAGCCAAGAGCAAAGCTCTGTGCCGCGTGTGTGATCCCGGCACAAAGGGAGTAGAATTTTCCCACCGGATCTGGCAGCAGCAAGGGGGCTGTTTGTGTCTCCGTGTGGACTGAATGGGAGTCCTGGGAGCAGGGGAGACTGTCTGCCCCAGGAGTGGTGGGGGTAGCTGGGCAGAAAGTGGGGGCAGGAGGCCAAGAGGGGACTGGACACATCCGTGTGTTGACGAGGAAGAACCAAGATGGTGGGGGCGGAAGAGGCCGGGGGCGGAGGTGCGCAGTGCTATGCACTGTGGGTCAGGCCGACGCCCTCCGACCCCGACCTCGGGGAAGGGCCCGGGTAGGTGCGATCGGAGTCCTGGGGAGAGAGTTAGAAATGGGCCACAGCCCACATCCACACAGGGCCTCAGGAGCCCGTCTGTGCGTGGCCTGCCCCACTGCAGGGCAGAGAAAAGCCTCTGGGACCGAGACCAAGGCTGTCTACACGGCCAGCCGCGCTCGACGCAGCCACACAGCACTGACCCCAGCACGTCCTCCCTGGGAACAACAGGCCGAGGCTCAGACCCAGCGCGGTTCCAGGCTGACACGGGCGAGGGACCCAGCTGGGAGGAAACAGCCAGCGCCCACTGCTGTGTCCCACCCCCGCCCGCAGGCCACCCTTCCCCAAAGCTGCCCGCAAGTCTCCGCTCGGACCCTCTGCCCGTCCCTCCTCCCCAGACCTGGCCCTGACAGCGGCACTAACGAGCAATGACCTGGTCACTAAAGACTCCAGCAAAAGGACAGCAAGAAGCCCGGCAGCCCACAGACCAGCAACCACCCCCGTCTCCACGGGCAATTGGCCGCGACTTCTCTCTTCCTGCTCCACTGCCTTTAAGTCACGGGCGAGAGGAGGATCTGACAGCTATTTCATGGTGGACATTTTTCCTCCCCCCTTTTTCTTCTCCTCGGTGGTTTCCTCACAGTGGGCGGCCCTGGGAGCCGCCGGGCACGGACCCTGCGTTGGCGCCGGCCTCCACGTGATGCTGCGTGATGGGGACGCTCCAGGCGGGAGCCAGCAGGCTGTGAACCTGCTCACACATGGAAACAGCCACTAATACGGCCATAAACTTCCACGGTGGCAGCTGCCCTGGTGCCATCTGAGCAGAAGGAGTGACGCTGAGAGGGGGTGGAATCGGCAGCCCCAGCGAGGTGTTAAAACGGCAGATGATGACCCGCCGGGTGCAGAGGTGACTCCAGGGCCCAGGACACCCTCCACCATACACCTTCTCTCTGTGCAGAGAGTTCTGATTTATCAATAATCCATGCATCATACGTAGGTAGGCATGGTGCATGCACAGTGCATTACCAATCTCACCACATACACAAAATACGCGTAAACATACGCATAAAATGCACACGATCAACACGAAAACGTCCGTGCGGTCACCATGACGTACCCCTCCAAGCCGGGGGCCGCCCTCCCGAGGTCGGGGCTGCGGCATGGCTCGGGGAGCAGAGCCAGGCTCAGACTGCACATAGGGTTGGTGTCGCTCGCGGGGCCTGGCGGGAGCGTGCGGGGTGGCCTGAGCAGCACAGGGAAAGTCTCCTTCGTGCGTTCGGGTGACGCTGGGAGCCCCTGCTGAGCTGGGCGCACGCCAGTGAGGCAGCCGCGGAGACACAGCCAGCGAGGACGTGTGCGGTATGCCGGGTGCTTGGGGCGAAATGAATTCCAGCAGGGAGGGTAAGGAGGCCGGGGTGCTTGGCCGAGAGGGAAGGAGGCTGTGAACAGGGCCGTCAGGGTTAGGGCTCCCTGGGGAGGCACCTTTTGGGCGGAGGCTGAAGCACATGAAGCCGTGAGCAACTCAGACGTCGGGGACGCAGATCGTGGGCAGAGGACCCGTCGGGACTAAGGCCCACAATGGGCGGGCGGGCAGAGGCTCACGGGGCACCGGCAGGTGGAAACTTGCTAAGAGAAACTGTCAGAGGTGAGGGGGATCCTGGCTGAATCCCCTAACGGGGCTCTTGTTGGCAGGCCAGGATGACCAGACCCCCGGGAAAGCGTGGAGGGCAAGGAACCGGCTCAGGCAGCATCGAGGCTGATTGGGTATCAGGGTGGAGGTTCCGGCTAGACCGACTTAGCAGGTCCTTTGTTGAAAGGGGATTTTACAAGGAGGTGCACAGGTGGGCCTAGGGGACGTTTCAGGATCCCGGCCAGAGTTTGGTCCATCAGAGAATCCTTGTCAGTGGTCACGAGTTTTATTTTGGTGGGGGGAGCTCTACTAAACAGGGACTCACCGGAGGGTTTGGGGAAGGGGCGGGACATGGTCTGACTTGGGTCTTAAAAGGCCCCCGTGGCTGCTGCAAGACAGCGTGGAAACAGAGACGCGAGTGACCACAACCCCGGCGAGGCCGCAGAGGCAAGGGCGGCAGCGGGTTCCGGGGCCGCGGTGAAGGGGCTCTGAGAGGGACTGGATTTGGCCCGCGCGGCTGCGGTCCGGGCGCCTCCTCCCTGTGACCGGCTCTCCTCCCTGCGGCAGGGTGTGAGGCCACCAGCTCCCGATCTGTCACTGAGCCTCTGCGGCTCGCGGCCCACACGGCTCCCGCTCCCCACCCTCTTTGGGGTGGGGGTGGGCAAAGCTCCTGTTGGTCGGGCCCAGGCAAGAGAGGAAACGTGAGTCTTGGGATTAGGCTGAGGTGCTGGTCCCAGGCCTGCCCCCACCGTGGCCCGTCTCTGACAGTGCAGAGAAGAGTCAGCCCAGGGCACACAGTGGCCCCGGGGGACCCGCAGACCCTACGTTAGCTGCAGTGCCGACCCACCAGGTCCATAGTCGTGGGTCAGGGGAAGAAAATACTGTGTACAAACACCTTCCCCTGCGCCCCCTTGAATGTCTCATGAACACGAGTTAGTTACGGATCATGAAGGAGCTTCAAATTGTGCCTGCTCCGCGGTAGAGGTTTCTGATAAGAACAGAGTGTCCTCTTGAGAAAAATGCTGGGTTTCTTCCAAGGGAAAGAAACTTCAAAGCAATCACTGAGACGGCGGGTGTTCCAGACGTGGGCATGGAGTGATCAGGGAAACGAGACGGGGACCCCACATAAGGCAGCAGCCCCCTAAACATGCAGCCGGCCAGGGCAGGGACAGGAGAGCCGTGTCACTCCTCCCAGGGGAGGACCAAGCCAGACTCACGATGCTGGCAGCGGCCCGCGGGCTGCGGTCAGTGCCAAGGCCGATTCCCTCCATCCGAGCCCGGTGTCAAAGCAACGGCGGGGTGTAGACCAAGGAGCTGAATTCCCTGCGCCAGCCCACCCAGGGAAACTCCCACCCCCGCCCCCAAACGAACACTCCCTCGTGGTTTTCAAGGTGCTCAACCAGGACTGAACTTTCCACATCTAGCCAGAGAGCCGAGTGCGGCAGGTGTGAGGGCCGAGCGGGTCGATCTGGAAAGTGGGGTCCCAGCCCCGGTGCCCACGGGCAGAGCAGGTGGCAGCTCCAGTGACTCGAGAAGCCGCCGTGGGAGACGACCTGCAGCAGGAGTCCCGCTGTCCCCGGCTCTAAGGGGGGCAGGGCCACACCTGCTGCCAAATATCAGCGGCCCCAGCCCAGCCCCCTGGGCGCCCGGGCATTTGGAGCCTCTTGTCGCTGGTGGGGCATCCACGGCAGCACTGGATGCCGGCCAGGTGCTCGATGGGCTCTTGGGGACGTTCCTGTGGGCACACGCCCTGTCCTCTGCAGGGGCCCAGGGCGGTAGAGACATCTGTGGCTTCTCACCTCAGCAGAAAATGGGCTTCGAAACCTGTCTTTGTTTACAGGCCCTCAGGGCAGGCAGAGGACCTCAAAACCATCTCATTGCTGTGGGGGGAGAGGATGTCACCTAAAATAATGACACTGCCTTTTCCCAGATGCCACTCAGTAAGGAAGAGCACAGACACAGTTTTCTGTGCTGGCTTTTTGCAGACGCATATGACTATAGACATATTTGCAGAGTTTGTTTTAAATTCTTTTTGGAACGAGGTCAGATCGTTAATAACAAAATACTAATATATTCATATGGTTAGAATTATAGGTTACTTATATTTTAATTCTACCTTTTCCCTTAATATTATGGGATAAGTGTTTCCCCATATTATTATAGATTCCTAAGTCTAATTTTTCATAACTGTTGTATCTTTTCAAGGACTGTAGTTTGTCAAAGCGTTTTTCTGTAGTTGGTCATTTATTTCCAGTGTTCCTGAGCTGCAAGTGTTTCCATGAACATACGAACCAAATTATTAATCACCGAAGCACTCACATTCCCCGTTGGCCCCGTCTTGCGTACCTGGGGCTGCAGGATGAGAGGCTGCGTCATCCCTGTCCTCAAGGAGTTTGCAGTTCACGGGGCAGGGACAGAAGGCAACACATGCTAAAACATCGGTAGATGTAATGGGATTGCCGGGTCAAATGGCAGTTCCACTTGTAGCTCTTTGAGGAATCTCCATATTACTTTCCGCAGAGGTTGTCCTAGTTTGCAGTCCCACCAGCAGTGTGTGAGCGTTCCTATCTCTCCACATCCATGCCAACATTTATTGTTTTGAGACTTTTTGATGAAGGCCATTCTCACTAGAGTTAAGTTTATATAAAAGACATTCTATAATAAAAACATCTGCACTAGAATGTTTATAGCAGCACGATTCACAATTGCAAAGTTGTGGAAACAACCCGAGTGCCCATCAATACACGAGTGGATTAATAAAATGTGGCATATGTATGCCATGGAGTTCTACTCAGCCACAAAAAACAACGGTGAGCTAGCACCTCTTATATTATCCTGGATGGAGCTGGAGCCCGTTCTGCTAAGTGAAGTATCCCAAGAATGGAAAAACAAGCACCACACGTACCCACCATCAAATTGGTATTAACCGATCAACACTTAAGTGCACATATAGCAATAACATTCATCGGGTATCAGGCAGATGGGGGGAGGAGCGGATGGGTACATACATACATAATGAGTGTGGTGCGCACCGTCTGGGGGATGGACACGCTTGAAGCTCTGACTCTGGTGGGGCAAGGGCACTATATGTAAGCTAACATTTGTGCCCACATAATATGCTGAGATAAAAACAATGGTGGGACAGTGCAACCTCATACATAAATAGTGAGCGGAGATGATGATGCAAAAACATTTAATTTATAGATAAATATATTTGAAAAGGTCGTGCCAACCATAAGTCAAAGCGTGTGTATGTGCATGTTCATTCCAAAGAAAAACTGAGGGGCATCGAGCTGTTGTAAACATCAGTCACGACAGAGCCGCCGGAGAGACCCTCCTGACCATACTTGACCGTGCGGCGGGAGAGCTGGGTCCAACCTGCGTCCTCTGTGTCGAGCCTGGAAAGGAGGGAGGAAGATGATGGGCCCGCGGGGAGAGACAACCAGCAGAGCCCAGGCTCCCTCTGCAGCTGCGTCTGATGCCCTAAGAAGGTGCCTGGCCCGGTGACAACGGTGGAGGTGTTTACCAGCAGATAGTGACCCGCTGCCCCCGGGAGGTCTCCATGCTGCGGGCGCCAGGCCACGCCCGGCAGCCGGTGCTCTCCCGGCGCGGAGCGGGTTAACACACTCAGCGCAGGGCAGGTCGCCCTCCTGGCTGTTGAGATTCACAGCTGTATATGGAACACAACAGACTGTGAAATGCCAATAAATCTGGAGTCGCCTCTTGATTTCACCAATAATAATTAGCAAATTAAAATGGAAATGTCACCACAAACCCATAAAAATTCTTAAGTGCACCATGGAAAACGCAATCAGGAGCAGAAATGGCTTTTGTCCGTGAGGGACCCAGGACACACGAGCTGTCAAATGTTGCCCGGGACAGCCATCGCTGCCGGAGAGCCCAGCTCGGGGCCAATCAGTCATGGGGCCAGCTGTCTTTACGTGTCAGTGAGCTAACACAACTGTGTAATCAAGCCTGCTTTATGGGGCCTGGCAGGGGACAGAAGCCACGGCTGTAACAAGGAAGAGGAGATAGGAAACTGTGCCAGCCACACCCCAGCTTCTTCTCCACGGCCAGCGCCCGGCCACTGGCGTCCATTTGGCCGAAGGAAGGGAGAATCGGGAGGTGAGGAACAAATCGTGGCCCATCTGGCTTGCAGTTCGGAGGGTTGGAACCACAGAAGGCCCACCTCACACAGCGCAGCCTGCCACGGGAACCCACCAACAGGTGACAGACACTCTGCTCCTGATGGCCAGTGGTCGTCCCTGATGGTGACCACGAGTCCTCTCACGGAAAAAGCCCACCTGTGAAAACGCAGCTTCCCAAATCAGTGAATGATGGAGAAGCCGCCCAGGTGTCTGAGATGAGTCTTGGTCTCAGTGTAGGACGGGACCCAGCAGTTGTATTCTGAGCGGGATGGAGTGACAAGGACAGATTTATTCTCTGGCCTGAAGCAAACAGAAATCCATATTCTTCAGAGTTCTCCAGAGAGAACCAAGAGGATGCAGATATAAATGTATACGTGTTACATGTATGTGGGTGCGTGTACACACGTAGAAAGAGACCTAGTGTAAGGAATCAGCTCATGTGATCACAAAGGCTGGCAAGTCCCAAGATCTGCAGGGTGAGTTGACAAGGACCCAGAAGAGCTGATGTGTCCGTTCAAATTTTTTAAAAGAGCCAAAAAAAAAAAAATGTTCAAGACACGTCTGGACCCCAGGCAGAGAAGATCAGCAATCCCTGAGAGACAGGGCACGAGAGAGGGGAGCCTCAGGTGGCCCCGGCGGACGCCCCCAGTCGCCAGCTGTGGCTCAGACAGAGCACCTGGGGCTGCCGGGGTTGAGAAGGCCCAGCTGAGTCTTGTGGACGACGGCAGCAAGAGCTGGCAGGACGGAGGACCAGGCAAGAGGGCTGCTCACAGAAGGAACATTCTGGAGGCTTGCAGATGCCCCTTGAGAATTCAGTTGAGCCGTGGTCAGCACGGGTGTAGGAGAAAACCACTCGAGTCCGTAGCAAGACCCACCCAAGGATCAGAGGGAAGAGAATCCACTGCTCACTCACGCAGGGTGGGGATACCAGCTAGGCTGGAAAACCCCAACATTCGGGGGACTTGGGCAGACTACCCAGAAGGGTCTCGCCTCTGTCGTGGGGAATAATTAGCCCTGCACTGAGGCAAGTCAACGACCTCGGCTTCTACCTTAAGCAACTAGAAAAAGGAGCAAGGCAGGAGGATCGCTTGAGGCCGGGAGTTTGAGACCAGCCTGGGCAACACAACAAGATCTCACCTCTAAAAAATAAATTAAAAAAAAAATTTCCTGTCATTTTAGCACACGTCTGTAGTCCCAGCTACTCAGGAGGTTGAGGCAGGAGGACAGTTTGAGCCCAGGAGCTCGAGGTTACAGTGAGCTATGATGACGCCACCGCACTGCAGCTTGGGTGACAAAGCGAGACCTGTCTCAAAAAAAAAAAAAAAGGAAAGAAAACAAACCGGAAAAAGAAGAGAAACTTAAACCCAAAGTAAATAGAAGAATGGGAATCATAAAGATCAGAGAAGAAATCAATACTATGGGGAAAAAAGCAGAGAAAACTCAACAAAATCAAAGGTTGGTCTTGAGAAAACCAATAAAAATCGATCAACCTCCAGCCAGGCTGATCAGAACGGGGAGAGAAGACACAAGTCACCAACGTCAGGGATGAGAGAGGTTGTGTCACTGCAGAGTCTGCTGATGAAGAAGGGCGGTCAGCCAGACTGCCTGACACAAGGTCAACACACAAAAGTTCACTGTATGAACAGCAAACACGCAACTAAAAAATACGCGGCTGTGTGTTCCAACACGATTGGGACAACAAGGAACCGGAAATTGAAACTGGAACACGGTACCGTTTATAATAGCATCAAAAAAATGAAATATTTAAAGATGAATTTTAGAAAAATGAATATTTAGGGATAAATCTTACAAAAGATGCGAAATATCTGTACACTGATAACTATAAAACGTTGCTGAGGGAAATTAAAGAAGACCTGAAATAAATGGAAAGATACGCTGCGTTCGTGGATGATACGATGCGTTATAGTTAAGAGGACAGTTTTCCCCAAACGGACCTACAGAGTCAGTTCAATCCCATTCGAAGTAACAGCAAGCTTTCTGTGTAGAAACTCACAAGCTGATTCTGAAATTCATATGTAAATGCATATGCTAAGGACCTAGAATGGCCAAAACCATTTTGAAAAAGAAACAGTTGATTCCAATACGTATTGTAAGGCTGTGACAATCAAGACAGTGTTACATTAGAGTCGACCTCAATAAATGATTAACGGGATAAAATATTAATAGAGTCCAGAAATAGACCCACACACGTATGAATAGCTTCTTTGTTTCTTTTTAACAAAGACACAAAGGCAATTCAACAGAATAATCCTTTCAACCAATGGTATGGAAACAACTGGTTATCCACACGCAAAACAAAATGAACTTTTATTCATACTTTGCACCTTATATAAAAATTAACTCAACATGGGTCCTAGTTCTATACATAAAACCTAAAAATATAAAACTGTGAAACTTCTAGCAGAAAGCCTTTGTGACCTTAGGGCAGGCAAAGATTTTTTTTATATGACACCAAAATCACAATCCATAAAGTAACAAATTGATAAATTGGTCTTCATAAAAATTTAAAACTCATTGTGGTTTTGATTTGCACTTCCCTGATGATTAGAGATGTTGAGCATCTTTTCATATGTTTCTTGGCCATTATTCTGTCTTCTTTTGAAAAGTTACTGTTCATGTCCTTAGCCCACTTTTTGATAGGGTTGTTTGATTTTTTTCTTCCTGATTTTCCTCAGTTCTAAATAGATTCTAGTTATCGGCCCCTTATCAGATGTGTAGCGTGCAAAAATTTTCCCTATTCTGTAGGTGGTCTCTTTGCTCCGTTTCTTTGGCTGTGCAGAAGCTTTTTAGTTTGACAGCACGTGAGAGGATTAATAAAGTGTGGTGTATGTACACCATGGAGTACTATTCAGCTATAAGAAACAACGGTGATCTAGCACCTCTTGTATTTTCCTGGATAGAGCTGGAGCCCATTCTACTAAGTGAAGTATCCCAAGAATGGATAAACAAGCACCACATGTACTCACCAGCAAACCGGTTTCACTGATCAACACCTAAGTGGACACACAGGAATAACATTTATCGGGTGTCGGGCAGATGGGAGGGGGGAGGAGGGGACGGGTATATACACACATAATGAGTGCCATGTGCACCATCTGGGGGATGGACACACTTGAAGCTCTGACTCGAGGGGGGAGAGGGGGCAAGGGCAATGTACGTAACCTTAACATTTGTACCCCCGTAATATGCTGAAATTTAAAAAAATTTAAAACTTCTGCTCTTTGAAAGATACTGTTAATAAAATGAAGAGACGAACCACAGACTGGAAAACCATAGTTGCAAGGCATACAGCAGACCAAGATCTTATCTCCAGACTATATAAAGGATATACAAAAAGAAAATAAATGACCCACTTTTTTAAAACTGGCACAGTATTTGAGTAGACGCTTCACCAAAAAAAGATGTCCAGATGGCAACTGGGCACGTGCAAAGATGCGGAACATCATTATTCACTAGAGAGACGCAAATTAAAACCACAAGGAGATCCCACTATGTTTCTATTAGAGTGTCTAAGATTAAAAAAGACTCACTATAGCAAGCACTGGTGAGTATGTGGAGAAACTGGAACTCCCATATATTGCTGGTATAAACGTAAAATGGTGCAACTACTTTGGAAGACGTTCCAGAGTGTCTCAGAAAGTTAAAGATACCCCTCCCACACGACTTAGCCGTTCCCACACCTAGATCTTCACATTTACCCCAGAGAAAAGAAATCATGTTGATACAAAGACTTGTACACAAATACTCCTAGCAGCTTCATTTGTAACGGTCAAAAATTGGAAACAACCCAAGTGTCCATCAACAGGTGAAGAGACAAATAAATCCGAATGTCTCCCAACGGTGGAATACTACTCAGCAATGAACAAGAAGTGAACTAATGATACATGGGACATGAATGGATCTCAGAGTAATTATCATGCATTCTGAATGATTCCATCTCTATAGAGTCCCACCAAACGCTAACCAATGCATAGTGACAGAAAGAAGATCGGTGCCGAGGAACAGCGGGAGAGGAGCGTGGACGGGCAGAGGGAGGGGCACACGCAGCCGTGCGGAAGCTTGTGGGGAGGGGAGGTGTGTTTACTATCTTTACTACGGTGGTGGCGTGTGAGCTCACGGCGGCTGCCACAGTAGAGTACCCAGGACTTTGAGTGGCTTCAAAACAGACATTTATTGTCTGTCAGTTCCGGAGGCCAGAAGTCCAGGGTCAAGGTGCTACCAGGGCCGGTTCCTCCTGAGACCTCTTTCCCTGCTCACAGGTGGTCGTCTGCTCCCTGGGTCTTCCCGTCATCGTCCCTCTGTGCATGTCTGTGTCCTAGTCCCCTCTTCTGTGAGAACAGCAGGCATACTGGATTCGAGATCAACCTAATAGCCTCATTTGTACTTAACCACCTCATTGAAGACCCTGTCTCCAAACACAGCCGCCTTCGAGGTACTTAGTGTGAGGCCTCAACCGATGAATTTGGGGTGGGGGCAAACAGCTCAGCCCACACGCGATGTTTTTACAGACGTGTACGTGTGTCAGATTGCTTAAACATATGTAGTTTTTTCTGGGCTAATTATACCTTAATAAAGCTGATTTTTTTTAAAAAAGAAAGATGACTCTCAGGTGATGTTGCCGTGTTTGGTTCAACAAAGTGTCGCTTGAGCACAGGTGTTAAGAAACGGATGAAATATCTTCCTGTAGGAAAGCTTGCCTGTGTGTCTGTTTTCCCCCTGGGAACTAAACTGTGTGCTACACAGAAGACAAGGTGGAGGGCCGGAGCTGTCCGTGGTCCTGAAAAGAGCAGCTGCGTGCAGAAGGCGGCCGTTCCAGCACCGGAGCCCGGCTGGTGGCTGTTTCAGCACTACCCTCGGCTTCCCTTCTCCGATGCTCTGGGAGCTGAACAATCTCCCTGAGCACATCAAGGACATATTGCTCCCCTGTAAGCAATTTACAGTTCCTGGAGAGGAGAGCTAAGCTCGCCAGCATCCTCGGCTGTCATCCGAAAATGCCCACCTTTACTGCAAACTAGTGCAACCTCTATGGCAAGCAGTGTGGAGACACCTCAAAGAACTAAAAGTGGAACTACCATGTGATCCAGCAATCTCACTACTGAGTATTCACCCAAAGGAAGAAAAGACATTTTATAAAAAAGACACTTGCACTCAAAAGTTTATGGCAGCACAATTCACAAAGCAAAGATGTGGAAACAACCCAAGTGCCCGTCAGTACATGAGTGGACTAATAAAATGAGGTCTATGTATACCAGGGAGCACCACTCAGCCATAAAAATATGGTGAACTCGTTTCTTTTGCAACAACCTGGATGGAACTGGGGACCATTCTTAGTGAAGTATCATAAGAATGGAAAAACAAACACCACATGTGCTCGATACTAAATTGGAACTAATCGATCGACACCTATGTGCACGTGTGGAAGCAAGACTCAAGGGAAACCAAGTAGGTCAGAGCGGGAGGTGGGGGTGGGTTAATTCACACCGAAAGGGTACCACGCACACTACCTGGGTGAAGGGCAGACTTATAACCTTGACTCAAACTATACAAGAGCAAATTATGTAACCAAAATATGTGTACTCCCATAAAATTCTGCAATAAAAAGTTGCCCACCTTTAATCTGTCTACAAATGTCCAGATGTGCCTTACATCACAATCGCTTTCAAGGAGACTGTAAAAAAAATGTTTCACAGATGTTTCCTATCTGTCCTTCCCAGAATATGTCTCTGTTCCTCGATTAGCCTCAGGAAACGCAGGGTATTTAAGGACCTCCTTTCAGGCAGTGCCAGGGCTCAGAAAAATGGATGAGCCTGGGGCAGAGGGGCACCTTCCAATTCAAACGTGAGAGTCAATGATAAAGCAGCCCCTGCCCCGTGGTTCTATCTCATTACACGGTTTATTTCCTGCGTGGCGTGTAGTACAATGTGCCTGTGTCGCTTGCTAGAATCTAAGCCCTATACAAACAGGGACCTTGTTTTTCTCATCCGTCGGCATGTCCCAGATACCTTACAAAACCTGACATATGGTGGACATTCAAGAAATGTTTGTTAAATGAGTTAATTGGGCTGTAAACTCTTACGGGGAGCCCTGAACCACTGGAATGCTCCAGCCTGGAACAGAGTCCACCCATGATTTCCCCTTTATCCACTTGGCAGGAGGCTTAAAGTTTGCTTTAGGGCGTGTCTTGGATGCCCTTGCCCCTAACTCAATCATAACAACTCCTTTCTGCCTATTTTATATATTTTCATGAAATTTTTTACTTTAAAAAAGGGATATCGCTGTTTTGTAAGTGTCGACAACTCACCAATCACAGCTTGAGAAAGAAATCAGGCCATTTTAATTGTATTTACTTGCAAAGCAACAGCACCCTTCAAGATGGTATTCTCTTCAAGACACAAATGAAGTCTGAAGACATTTTCAATACTAGTCCATGTTAAGAGAGTTTTTTACAAACCAGTGGATTTGTTGATGCTAGAGTCGGAGGTGGGAGGTTGGGCCAGACAGTCTCCAAGTACCGACATTCATTTGCTTTTTATTTAATTGGAGCCTCTCTCTCCTCCTCTGCTTCCGTCAAAGGCTGTGCGCGACAGTTTTAACGCTGCCCAGACAAAAAGCACAAGAAAAGCAAATGAGAACAAAAGAGGTGGCAGAGGCAGCTGAGGGGGAAAGTGGCTGCCTGCAGAGAGCGGACTGAGCTGGAAGGTGGCAGCGGTGACAAAGTAGGCGCACAGGGCTGGAGAGCCAGGAGTCCCACTGACGCAGCGTGGGGAAGAGAGAACAGGCTTCTTGCTCCGGAGGCAAGTGGCCCCTTGCTTTCCCATCATTCTCCTCTGTTAGGAGCAATTAGACTTTTCCCGAGTGAGATTCCATCACATAATAGCTCGGATCCGTTCTCTTCTCTGGATGGTCAAACCCAAGGCTGTAACGGGATGTGGCGTCTTTCACGGGAAGCTCTACTGACCCGGCCACCTCTGTGATGATGGGGTGGAGTGAGACCACACCTCTGTCTCCCCCCCAGTCCTCCCAGGGCAGAGTGACACGTACTTGTGGGACAAAATGCCCCAAGCACAAGATACAGGACAAGATTCCAGGACTGGCTCCTGGAGACTGGCTCGATCTTTGCAAAGTGGTAAATTCGATGCTGAAAATGGGGCCCGAGCAACCCTCGAAGATGAGCACCAGCCCCCGCCACGAAGGCAGAGGCGGCCGCGTCCAGGCGGGACTGTAGCTCTCCGGAGCTCGGAGCCCAGTCGTCCAGGAGAGAGCCCCTGGCTGCATGCTGAGTTTTATTGCCCCCCGAGTGTCGTCCTTTACAGCCCTGGTAAAACGAGAGACCAGCAGTCACCAGCGGGCAGAGAGGTACACACAGGATTCCTGCTGGGGAAATGCTGAAAGGCTCCCCTTGAAAAAAACTAGCTGAAAAGCTATTCCAGTCCCAACTCTGCTAAGAGCTCAGCGCTTTCAACACAACCTGGGTGCTGTTTACTCCAAAATCCCCTCCGCCCCGTCATGGAGCCACCTGCCCGAGTCCTACCTGGGTTGGCCCAGCCTCCACGGGGACCAGCCTGGTTGAGTGGCCGATTCCAACTTTAAACAGCGCAGACATTGAGAAGCCCCTTCCTTGTAACAGATGGAAGTCTACTTCTATGAAACTTCAGCTACGTCCTCTGAGGTCACACAGAAACGATGTGTTTCCCGTCTGTAGAAATGTCCGTCCAATGTTCAGAGGCAGTGAGCACTCAGGCTGACCGCCCAACAATTCTGTTCCAAGGCAAACGTTGCTCAACCCTCTTCAGAGCCTGTTTGGATTTATAAGTGACACTTCTAAATGTGTTGCTAAACACTGGAAGAGTCACAGGGATGTCTGACCAGCGAGGCCATGAGCTCCCAGCTTCTGGACATTCCAATGCAAATGCTTTTTCGCCTGTAGTTTCTAGAATCTGCCTTTTTTCCCAGTTTCAAATTGGAACATTTTCTTATCTATATTTTTCTGGAAACTCTCCCATTCTCCGTGACTCCTCAGATCGACAAGTGCTGTCTATAGTTAAACCTGCAGCCTCCATGTTCAAATGTAACTGACTGAGACCCAGATATATAAGTGGACCTAAGCAAAGCAGGTGAGCACTTTCTCCTGTGTAACTCGAACATCATGCACAGGGTCCTTTTTCTTCCAAATGAACTCCAGCGGGCAAATGCCCTACTCCCCGTCTCACAAGGCACAGCAGCACAGCGACTCCCCAGGGCCCAAGGCCAGCTGGTGGAGGACCCGACATCCTATCCAAAACTTGAAGCTCCCAGCACTGAGCCTCATCACTAGGAAGAACGATTCTCCACCGTTCTGAATGCCCTCCCCGGGAGGCAGCCGCAGAGACACCGAAGGCCACTGTCCATCAGAATCTGCACCCTTGGGCAGGGAGGGCGAAAGACGTGGCCCAAAAAGGAACATTTGGAGGTTGCAGGTGACCACTGAGCCTGAGGGTTGCAGAAGTGGCTCCTGCTGTCCAAATTCTTCCCTGCCCCACGGCCTCACAGCTCTGCCTCGGGAGTCAGGAAGCCTCGCTCCTCAGGACACAGGGAGAGTGCAGCTGTCCCTGGCACGACGCGGGTTTGAACTGCGCAGATCCACTCATACGGGGGTTTTCTCCCGCCTCTGCCACCCAGAGACAGACAGACCAACCCCTCCTCTTCCTCCTCCTGCCACCCACTCAACGTGAAGATGACGAGGATGAAGACCTCTGTGATGGTCCACTTCCACGTCATGGATGGTAAACGTATTTTATCTTCTTTGTGATTTTCTTAACATTTTTTTCTCCGGCTTCTCTTGCTTTACTGTAAGGATACGGTACGTAACACATACCACATACAAAGTACGTGTCAATCGACTATATACGTTATTAGTGAGGCTTCTCATCAACAGTAGCCAATTAGTAGTGAAGTTTCAGGGGAGTCAAAGTTATACATGAAGTTTCAACTACACAGGGGGTAGGCCCCCTAACCCTGGTGGCTGGAGGGTCACCTGCGTTGACTTCTCTTGGTGACAGAATGCAGAGTGGCAGCCCCCGCGGGTTCCTCCCAGTGCTGGCTCAGGGGCAGCAGGCCCTGGAAGTGAACGGTCGTGCCACGGAGTCTGCAGTGGGGCCTGGCAGCAGCAAGAACAAGGACTTCCCAGGGACTTTTACGTCCCCTTTCAGAGAGGCCGTAAAGAAAACAAGACATAAAATACCTCCCTGTGTAATTTGCTGGTTTATAGGCGGTTTCATCTCTTTTTTAAACGGCTCTCCAAAGTGCTCTTCAAGCTGCCCCGATGACTGGCATTGCAAGCGGAGGAGGGAAGAGAGAGCCGAGGAAATGGGCAGGCCCGTGAGGACGGCTCCACCCGCCTCCTGCTCCGGGGCCACAGCGGTGGCTGTGGGAGGCGGGCACCGACCTCAGGACACTCACACTGCCTGCAGCGTGCGCTGTGTGGTCCTGAGGTCTGATGAGCTTCCACCCTGTAGCCCCCAAAGGCAAGTGAAGGTCCCTCGAATATGAATTTAGACCTGAAAGGGCTCAGCTGGGTGAAGACACACGTCTGTAAATGCAGCGATGGGAGAAAGAGAGGGTGGTAGAGGTGGGCGCATGCTTCGTCCTGCGTCACCTCGACTGCCCGAATGGAGGCCTTCGCACCCGCTGGGCATCGTTTGCCCGGCGCCTCGGGATTTGCTTCTTAGCACCTACAGAGAGTTGCATGATTTTGTTGATTTTGCGCTCGCTTGGTGTGTTAGTCCGTTGTGTGTTGCCGTGAAAGAAATACCCGAGACTGGGTAATTTACAAAGAAAAGAGGTTTATTCGGCCCACAGTTCTGCAGGCTGGACAGGAAGCGTCGTGCCAGCGTCTGCTTCCGGTGAGGGCTTCCGGGAGCTTCCAGCCAAGGCTGAAGGTGAAGCGGGGGCGGGCGTGTCACATGGCGAGGGCAGGGCAAGGGGTGGGGAAGTCAGGCTGCCCCAAACACCCAGCTCTCCTGGTCTCGCAAAGCCAGAACCCACCCGTTACCGTGGGGAGGGCGCCAGCCATTAGGAGGGCTCTGCCCCCGTGACCCGAACACCTCCCACGCCCAACGCTGGGGATCCGATTCAACACGAGATTTGGAGGAGACGAATACCCAGACACATCACTATTTTATAACTAGGGATGGAAATCACTGAAAAACATTCCTAGAAAGTGATCTAAATATTTAAACCACCTGTAAAGATTTGTTTATTACTATTTTTATGTTTATATTAATGTATTACATTTAATTTATTTTAATATCAATTAAATTCAGTGAATACAAATTTAGTGTGACCAAAAAAGTATTAAATGTTAAGCTATTAAATTATGTTTACATTTGACATAATTACAGGCTCCACGGGAAGTTGTAAAAATAGCACAGCGAGGTCCCATGTCCCCTTCCCTCAGCCTCCCCAGATGGCAAGGTCTGACATAGCGACAGTACAAATCCGAGGCGGGGCCAACACAGGCGCAATCTGCTGAGCCAGTCATGATCTCACCATTTTCTCCATGCGTTCCTGTGTGTCTGCATGTGTGTCTGTGCGCACGTGTATGTACACCTATCTGTGTGTGCATGGATGTATGTATACTTCTTTCTGTGTGTGCATGTGTGTACCTGTGTGCACATCTATGTGTCTATATCTGTGTATGCACATGTCTGTCTATATTGTGTGTATCTGTATGTTCCTGTGTGTGCACATGTGTGTATCTATGTGTCATGTGTGTATGTGATGCACATGTGTCTTTGTCTCTCTGTGTGTACACATGTATATCTATGTGTGCTTGTGTGCATGTGTCTGTGTACATGTCTCTGTGTGTGCACATGTGTATGTCCATGTGTGTATGCCTGTGTGTACATGTGTCTGTATGCATATCTCTATGTGTCTGTGTATGTCTGCATGCACGCACATATGTGTCTGTCTCTGTGCATGTATGTGCATGGGTCTCTGTGCATGTGCACATGTGTCTGTGTGTGTGCATATGTGTGCACATGTTGTGCATGTATGTGCTTCTGCACAATTGCATCATCTGTACAGACTGCTGTAACTGTCCCAGCACAGACACTGATGGTTCCACCAGCACAAGGACCCTCCCACAACACCTGGATTGTTCACGAGTGTGCCCACGGCACTCATCTGCCCACCCGCCACTGTGTGGCCAGCACTCCAGTGGCGCCTCCCTGAGCAGTGCCACCGTGTCTGCTGAACAAATGACTCTATACATCCTCCACTTCCTCAGCCCCCACAGCCACGGATGTGGACGACCAGAAAGTCATGCAGGAATAGCAGTTCCTCCAAGGCCAGTGCTCAGCGTGGGGCCAGGCGCGGCTGACGCTGGACTCCCCGGCCACCACTCCGCCTCTGCACCCCCTTCCACAGCCCACCCACTTCCCTGCCCTGCGGGATCTGAGACAAGAGGGGCATTTCACGGTTGAGGGGCCCTTGCCCAGGTCAGCTTTCAGGCACAGAATATGATGATGATGATGATGGACAGGTCCCTTTGGGAGCCCACGGGCTTTTGACGAGTGGCCAAGAGAAGGGAAGGTGGCCTGTGCCGTGTTCCTAGTGACCCCTCACTCCACACACTCCAATCAGGGAGCCCTGAGGAGTTTCTTCCTCTCCTTCCTTCCAAGGTGCTCTGCGGGTTCACAGCCAAGCCACCTGGATTGCAGTGTTGGAACCCCCATTGTCCCCCACCCCCTGACCTTTACCACTGCTCTGCAAGGGGCCTGAGCCAGACATAGCCCTCCTGGCCTACAGGCCTAGAGGTGGCCTGAACCTCAGTTTCTCCTGTCTGCCTCCGACCCCAGCTCATGTCCCACTGCCAGCTGGGCTCCCTCCAGCGATTAGATAGTGGAATTCATGGCTGCTCTCTGTGGCTCATGGACTAGTTGATGGTTTTCTGGTCCCCACGGCTGGCATGTCCATGGCAACAACAGCTATCAGTGCTCCCCCCTCAGCAGGCCTTTCTGGCACCACTTTCCAAAGGTACAAACACCAGTGGTCCTTCCCGGGCCTCAAAAGCCCCTGAGATCACAGACATGCAAGGCAAGCAGAGGCTACCCTGAGGCCACCGTCGAGGCTTGGGCTCTAAAACGCACACGCCAAACATTGCCAGAAAGGACGCTGCTCTCTGGGGTGAGGCAATGCAGTGGGGCCTCCATCGGTGGTGGCGTGGCCCTTTGGGACCTCACCCTCCCAGTGGGGCTAAGCAGATCCGGTCCTGGGGGCCGTTTCTAGGGTGGCCGCTATCCGCAGAGGCTGGAGCTGAGACAGATAAGAGCTGAGACAGAGCTAGACCCAGAGGGCCAAAAACATCAGAGGCGTCCCTGTGAGCTCCACTCCAGACATGGTGGGGGGGACTTCTGATCCACACCCACGGTTCCCCTCCCCTATTCCAGAAGCTTCCCGAGGGCTGAGACCTCGTCGTTCTGCTCACTGTTGCACTTTTATCACTTGGCCCACGATGTTCAAAGGCCCACTTGCGATATTCAAAAGGTTCTGAAAAAGTAGTTGTCGCCTGGGTGAAAGAAATAATGCGTGGACCAATTCATGAACGAATTCACCAGATGCTGGGACTGAAATAACCCCCGGGGGTATTTAGTGCCCTCGGGCTCTCCCTGTCTGGCCTCCTTTGGATGCTTCCCGATAATTCCCGGGAACCTGGTCTCTGTTACGTGGGAATCTCTCGGCAAGAGGGACACGCGCTCCGCTCTGGGGACACTGAGCGTGATAAAGCTGTTCTTTATGCTAAGCCCAACCTGACACATTAAGACCCAAAGCCACTAAAGTTCAGAGAAGACATAATTGTGTCATTTGATTTGCTCACCAAAGAGCAGGTCAGATTGAAAGGTTACAGTCCTCTTAAAAATATTCTGACAACAATTTTTTTTTTAATTTTAATCTTATCATTTTGCCTTTTCAGAGAAATGGTTTCTATTTATCAGCGATGATTAAATGCTTCTGCAATCGGGGATTACTGACTTTGACCTTTTCTTTATCGGCAGGTTATAAAACGAATGGGCAGATGACAGAAATGTAATTTAAGGATTACCAAATTTATGAGGAGGCCGTTCACTGGGAGGAAAGTGACTATGATTCGAGCAGAAAGAGAGGTGAAGAAAGGGAAGATTTAACGAAAATTTTTTTCCCTTGAGCCCTCGGCGTCAGGGATGGAGACGTCAGGGTTCGTGTCCCATCCACTGCCTGGTCCTAGGGACAAGAGCTCCCTGGACATCTGTGGACAAGGAAGTGGAGACGTGGGTGACCCCACTGCAGGGCAACAATGGGGATTAAATGAGATGGTCCCCATAAAACAGTTAGGTCGCACCTGACACGGAGCCATCACCCAGTGATACCGGATATTACCACCGTCACTACCATCTCACAAAATAGTGTCTAAGAGCAGAAAATTCCACGGAAACCACACGTGTTGCTTAACACTAATTCCTTCCTTTCAAAACTGCAGCTTCCTGGCTGCGAAGCCAGGGCCTCTCTCCGCTTTCTGTTTTCGCGCCCATCAGTGTCGGGGGTTAAATCGGGCCCCCCGGAAGGAGGTGTTGAAGTCCTAACTGCTGATAGCTGCAAATGTTTCTTTGGAAATAGAGTCTCTGCCAATGTAATTAAGTTAAGACAAGGTCATGCTGCATTAGGGTGGGCCTAATCTGATGACTGGTGTCCTTACAAGGAAAGGGAGATTTGGACACGGATGTAGAGACACAGAAACGCAGAGAGGAGAAGCCCTGTTAAGAGGGCAGCAGAGGTTGGCTTGGTGCAGCTACAAGCCAAGGAATGCACGGATTGCCAGCAGACAGCAGACGCCACAGAGGCTGGGGGTATCCTCCCCTGGAGCCTGCAGAAGCAGCGTGACCCGCGGACACCTTGAGTTTGGACTTCTGCCCTCCAGAACTGCAAGACAATACATTTCTGTTGTGTTCAGCCACCCAGTTGATAGCCACTTGTGATGGCAGCTGCAGGAAGTGAGCACACTGCTGCATTTGGCCCGTGTGCACTGGCATTTCCCGCCAGCAGGTGCTGTGATGGAGCAGGACACACACAGTCCCTGCCCTCGTGCTGGCCTGTGCCACGTACCAAGTGCTCAGGGCACCAGGGCAGGCACAGTGGACAAGGTCTCAGACACCGAGGGCTGCAGGGCAGGAGGCAGGGAGCAAACCCACAGAGATCCACGGGGTTTGGGATCAGCCCTGTGAGTGACAAGCGCAGCTGGGCTTCCAGAGCGTGATGGACCCTGCACCAGAGGGGGCTCCATCAGGGAACCGAGCTGACTCTCACCTGCGAGAAGGTGGATGAGGTGCGTGAAGTTTCTACGGCTTAGTCAACAGGATGATGTGGAGTTATGGGAAAACCCATTTTTCACTCCTTGTAGTGAATTTACTGAAAGTAAAGCTCAACAAAGTCCCTTAGCTTGTGAAGAAACGAAAGACAGTGGGGTCCCCCCAGGAGCCTGAACCGAGAAGAGGGTATCTCAGGGGAACGTTCCAAGTGGGTCATGAGACATACCCAGGGATCTGTCTTTGCCAAAAGGGTCCTGGGTTTGAACAACTTTGAGAAGCACTGTCCACATGGAACTGGGGTCAGACCACCATGGAAGTGA
>CAUYRT010011099.1:0-73802 GCA_963574885.1 Lepilemur ruficaudatus | reverse complement strand
AGAATAGAAGAAAATATTTGCTCTCTACACTTCCGATAAAGGGCTGATAACAAGAATCTAACTAGAACTCAAAAGAATTAACAAGAAAAAATAAAACAACCCTATCAATAAATGGGCAATGGAAATGAACAGAAACTTTTCCAACGAAAACAGAATAATGGCCAGCAAACATATAAAAAAATGTTCAACATCTCTAATCATTAGAGAAATGCAAATCAAAACCACAATGAGATACCACCTAACCCCAGTGAGACTGGCCTCTATCAAAAAATCCCAAAACAACAAATGATGGTGAGGTTGTGGAGAGACAGGAACACTCTTATACTGTTGGTGGGACTGCAGATTAGTGCAACCTCTGTGGAAAAGAATTTGGAGATTCCTCAAAGAACTAAAAATAGAAATACCATTTGATCCAGCAATAGCATTATTAAGCATCTACCCAAAAAAGCATAAGACATTCTATCATAAAGACATCTGCACCCAAATGTTTATAGCAGCACAATTCACTATTGCTAGGTCATGGAAACAACCCAAGTGCCTGTCAATTCATGGGTGGATTATTAAAATTTGGTACATGTATACAATGGAATATTACTCGATTATAAGAAATGACAGTGAGCTAGCACCACTTGTATTATCATGGATTGAGTTTGAGCCCATTATTCGAAGTGAGGTGACACAAGATTGGAAAAATGGGCTCCACATGTACTCTCCATCAAATTGGTACTGACTGATTAACACTATGGTGCTCAAATGGTGGTGGTGTTCACCAGGGATTGAGGGGTTGGGGGGGTAGACCCACATCTGAGGGATGCGGTGAGTATTGTGAAGGGGAGGGACATGCTAGAAATGTAGTTGGGGATGGGAATTAGGGGTCTCAATAGGGGGAAGGAAATGTTCTAAAACTGATTTGTGTGAATAGCTGTACAACTTTGTAAATTTACTAATTAATCATTTAATTGTACACTTAAAATGGAGTAATTGCATGGTATGTAAATTATACTTCAATACAGTTGTCTTAAAAAAAAGGGCCAGTTAGATGCATATATAAACTTCAGTAGCAAATATTTAAATCATGGATTTAAGTAGTGCATAAATATTTGCTATGTCAATTGGTTAATTTTACAATTAATTAAAAGGACTATTATCTACCTGAGCCCTACCAAAATTTCCAGGACTCAAAAGGAAAAAGGCCTGTTCTTCCCCTTAAATCATAGGAAAATGTAATCAGTGCTTTGGAAGAAGCCTGCTATAGCCTCCAGAGGAGATCCACCTAACTGTGTTGAAGGATTAATATTAAAGTCAGAGTAATGAGAGATAAGTAAGAGTTAACCATATGAAAAGGGTGATCCAGACAGAGAAAGTATAATATGCAAAGCTTGGAGGGCATGAGAAAACACAGGGGATTTGCCTGGTTCACCATCAAGGAAGGTTTTTACACTGTGAGTTTATCTTATAAACGCTGGTGAAGTCAATTGTCTTATAATGGTTGAAGACATAGAGAGAAAAGTTAAAATTCTGACTAATTTTTCCTTAACAGAAATTCTCTGTAGGATGATATGACATACTTCATACAGATTAGAGAAAGGAAATGTATGTATTGAAGGCATGCATGTTCTACACACACTCACAAACACGTAGTCTACCAGATAAACACCTCTAAGTTTGCTTGTTAAAAAAGAATAGAGGGAAAAATTTCTTAGTCACTAATGTATTTGTAACTAGTCACTAATGTAATGTATGTATAATGTATTTTATATGTATATATTATATATAAATTAATATTTCTGTATCAAGGTGAGGTTAAACATTTGAGATTGGAAAATTATGATCACATTACTGTCTGAGTAATAAAAATAGCATTGAGTGACATTAACTGTGTAGATAATGGAGCTGGGATTTAATTGAGAAGTCATGATAGGGTTATCACTCTCTAAACATGCTTTTATCTTCCTTGGTTACATAAATAAGCTACCTAGCCTATTAGTATGGACTCAGCTGTTTCAAGGCCCCAGTCACTGGCAAAAACAGATGATTGCCACTTTGTAATCATTAGCAAAACGGCACTGGGAAAGGTACAGAAATCATTTAAAGAGGTTGGACTAGAAATTTGGAAATCTTTTTATGTCCAAAGTTTAGTTTACCCAATTGCAGTTGATAATTATTCTTAAATTTTATAATGTAAATATATCTGTGTAAAACAATCTAGCTTATAGAAACTCCTAACTATATTAACATTTCTCATTAATATTGAGCAATCCAGTAGGCTCTATCTGCACATCAAGGAGTCCTACATAATCTGAAATCATTTTTGAGGGAAATATTTTTTTCCAAAGAAGCAGCCATTTTTTTAATTCCCTTAAATAGCACATAATATATAAAGTGCAAAAATGTTTCAATAGACTTCTATAAAGTAATATAAAAACAGAATATTTTGGAATGCCATGGTTTTTTCTAATCTTTAAAATTTTGAAAGTCCCAATGGGACTGTTTCCTGATCACACAAAATGCTACATATTTAATATTTCTTACTTCGACTCTTTATTAAATTTTACTTAAAATGTGCCAAAATATAGTTTTTATTTGTTTGCTTGTTTCTCTTACACACATTTTTTTTCTAAATATAAGTAACAGGTAATCATCAAGCTAGAGTTTAAGAGGGGATATTTGGTAAGAAAACCAAATTGACAAATTTCATACTAATAGTTTTGCACAATGGCTCCAAGTTTACAGAAAGACACTGAATTTAATTTAAGTCAGAATATGCACATTATCAATATATTATGTCTTATTTGCAAAATGATTTTATAACCACTTTATACTTACTTATTCCTTGGTTCAGAAAAGCAGACCATACCTATAGTTTAAGAGTGGCATAAAACGGCAAGAATGGAAATAATCCAATTCCAAATTATTATGGCAACATACTTTCCCAAGTAAATTACCTTATGCCAGATGCCAGTCATTAATGTTCCAGAAATTCAAGAAGACAACTGGAATAGCATAGGGAGTAACTCACAGCAGCGTGGTGCAACACAAAGTCAAAGCTATCAAAGACAGTTTATAAGTATCATGGATAAACTAAATACAATTTGCTAAAAAAAAGTCTGTCTATAGTTGATTGCTATGGAACATTATCAGAAATATAGTTGCATTCATATTGTTCCAGAAGGTTTCACAAATACTATAAGGATGTTTAATGCCTATAAATCTACCCAAACAAGATTATTATACGTTATAACATTTAGGTGTGGAAGGAACATTTTCTTCAAAGCCATGGCAATTTCTTAGTAAGAGTAACTAATTTAGAAGAATTATCTAAATTTTTTGAATGAAAGAGTTCTAAAGATTAGGAAAAACAAAAAGAGTGAAAAGTGAGAAGAATAAAGAAGATGTTTTTGACTGCAATTTCCATGTTTTAACGAACTATTCCATCTATAAAACACATGACCACATGCCCAAATAACTGATAAGAGAATAGTATCATGCTTACTTCTCTCTTGCACTAATAAAAAAAGAACATCATCTTGAGATGGTTTTCTGAAATTAATTATTCTTTTCTCACTTAATTATTCTGATTCACTGAGATAAATATATAAAGAAAACAGCAAACAAAAATGTCTTATTCGAGTGGCCTTATCTATAAAGAATTTATATTATATTCAAATACATGTATATTCTGGTGAGACACAGTAAAGTCTATAAGTTTCCATGATTTTTATATTTTTATTGTGAAATTCACAGTAATTGAGATTTTTTAAAAAAAATAGCAATCAACTAATTATAAAGAAAGTAAAAGGCATACATTAAACCAAACATACTCTTTTAAGACACTCATTTTAAAGGAGTAATTGTAAACTATAAAAAAGATTTAAAGTCCTGCCTCATATGATGTTAGGAAAGTATATTCTACAACATCTGTATAATTAAATTATTTACATAAAAATTATTTTGAATATATACCATTTTGTACTAGAAATTGTACAAAGGGCAACCAAAAAGACAAATCTCTTTTAACAGTGTACTTATTAGCATAAATTGATATATGAAAACCATGTACAAATAACAAGATTTGTTTTAACATTTGAGTGGTTTTTGCATTGTTAGAAAAAAATGAATGTGTTGTGAGTTACAAGTTCAGGCAAGGTGAAAGGCAATAAAGTTATTTTCAAGATCCAAGGAAATCAGTAGCACTGGAAGATTACTTTTTCACAAGGTGAATAATTTCTGTTTGGTTTTTATAATTTATCCAACACTTCAGGGGATGTGTGGGTCCATATTCCCTCATGGATATTCTGACCTAGACACCTTGCAATTTTGAGCCATCTTGTAGAAACACATATGAAAAGGACATGCCTTAAAGCCCTGTTAGAATAAATTCATCTTATTTCAATCTGTAATGTCATCAAAAGATTAATTTGAAAACTAACTTCCTTTTAATTGCTTTAGCTATTAGGCCAATTAAATGTTTTGGAGAGTTTATTTTAGAGCACACCTAACTTATGAAAAATCAAACAAAAGTAAACCTCAAATATATCTATATTTTCCATTCATTTATTATACTTACTATATTTAAAATGATTAAAAATTGCATCAATTTATTAAAATGTCAAACAGTCCTAGGATATATGAGGTAAAGTTTAAATATCCTACTTTACCATTCCCCAATACATTCTCTTGTGTGCATCAGAGATCGTATTTAAGTAATCATACAGGACTTTTCTCTATGCAGTTACCTATATGCTTTATACACACAATCACATTGATTTGTTAAAAGAAAAATGGAGAGATCATACTATAGATACTTTTTTTTGGAAAAAATTTTTTTAAATTCCCTCATCAAACAAAACTCATGAATATACTGCCACATTATCACTAATCTACCTCATTCTTTGTAAAAGGTTCAGGGTATTACGTAATGCAGATGTATCACTGTAAAAATCAAACACCTATGGTTGTAGGTTGCCGCCTATGTAGGTTTCCTTTAAAAATTTCACTTAAAATGTGTTACCCTGAATATATTGCAACGGACTATAGTTGAGCACATGTACAGGCATTTCTATAGTTTTAATACCTTGGAAAGGAATTTCTAATCAAAGGTTATGTGTATTTAGAATTTTGATAGTTATTCATAAACAGACCCCAAAAAAGGATTTATCAGTTTATATTCCTATCCAAAATAAATGAAAATACAAATTTTCACCCACATTCAATGCTAGATATCATTAATTATTTAACTTTTTCAATATAATATGTAAAAAATAGTATTCATTGATGCAAAAGAATTTGCTTTTCACTGACTTTCAGTGAGTCTGAAAATTTTTCAGGTACTTATTGATCATTTGTGTGACTACCATAAATCATCCATTTACGTGTTCTGCCTACATTGCTCTTAAATTGTTTGTAGATTTTATATAGATCTCTAAAGGAATTCCTATATAATAAATAACTTACTTAGTAAAGAGTTGCAGCTTTTTGTTCCCAAATTGTACTTTATATTGCACCTTTTATATTTCAAGGTATTGACTTGAAATGTTATATTGCCAAATACGCAATATTTTCTTTGCAGTTCCAAAACTTAAGTAGAAATCTGTGTCCCTCATTATAAAACTATTCCAATCTGGCACTGTCATATCTTTTCCTACATTTAAGTTATTTGAGCATCTTCAATTTTTTGTATAATATTAGCCAAGAATTTAACATTATTTTTGATACAAATCAATAGCTGACTTTTCCAAAAGCATTTATTTAATAGCCATGTTCTCTCACCTTATCCTGTGTAAAATCTTCATTTTCTTTAGCCTGCTTTGAGTTCATCTTTATATTTACGTTTCTTCCTTAATTGCACCTTTATTTGCACTATAATTTATTTCCTAATCTTCTAGAATCAAATGTTTCTCCTCAATTATCACCAATAGTGAAACTGAAAAATGCAGACACATAAACAATCCACTACTTTTAATTTAATCTCTGAGAAAAAAAAAATGTCAAGGAACTCAATGGCCATAAAACCAGAATGTACATTTACACACAATTATATAAATGCAAGCTATATAAAATAATATAAAGTATGTCCAACCACTATTGTTCTACAGACAAACGTTGAAAATAGCTGTTGATATTTTCTAAAAAGTCAAAATTAATATTTGTCACTACAGGTGTTTAAACAACAAATGTTAAAAGAAAATGGGGAAAACAAGCCAGTAATCAGTTAAATGTGCTTGTGCATCCCACTTCTGTGAGGAAACATTCATCATTCTGCAGTATGAGTGAACTCCTAGTCTTGCTACAACCAGGGGGCATTATTGGGCCCCTACAGTGAACTTTCTTTTTAAAAGAAAGTCAGATTTCAGGCTAAAGCATTAACAAGAGAAAATGAGACAGAAGGAAAACATTGTTCTAATCATTCTTAGAGCCCTTATAATTATAAATTTAAATCATTCCTTGAGGGTTATTATGGTGATAGCTGTATAATGAAGAGGGGGCAGGCAGATTAGGATAAGATATTTTGTTGTTTCTGAGCATCTATTAAAAAGTAAACTTAGAAAAATACAGCAAGACTTTCTTTAATAGAGAAACATCATTTTGATTTTAGTCTGGCAATTCAGCAGTGTTTATTAAGAGGAAAGTGAAAACTAGAAGCCCTTTCCAAAGCAATCTGAAGCAGATGTATAGCATTGATCATAGTATTGTGTTGGTCATTATTAATGGAATTGGACCCTCAAAGAGGCATTCTCCAGATGTTTATTGTTATTATTGCTATTATTATTAAAACAAAATACCTTTGGCATTCCTCTTTATAGAATAGTGTAATCTCTCTTTCAAATCCTACAATCACAGCTCCAAGGACTCAGTAACTAGTTCAAAAAGAAACCGCTTACCTTTAAAAATAAATTTAAGATCTTGTCTAAATTCTTTCTGACAACCCACTTCTTCAACTCATTTGCATAGATACATAAATACATATTTCAACATTTTTATTTGTAAAATAATCAACTGAGGTGAATTCACAAAAGAGAAAACAGTTCAGTGGATTTAGTACACTAACAGTGCTGTACAATCATTACGTTTATCTAGTCCCAAAATATTTCCATCACTACAAAGTAAAACCCCTTATCCACTAAGCAGATTGTCCCCATCCTCTACTTCCACTATTCCATAGAAAACACCAATTTGCTTTCTGTCTCTATGGATTTTCCATTCTGAGTATTTCATATAAATGGAATCAATCAAGATGGAACCTTCTGTGTCCAGTTTCTTTCATTATCATCATATTTGGGAGGTTCATTCACATTGTGGTGTATATCAGTACTTCATTCATTGTTATGTCAAAATATTCCATTGTATGTACACACAGTGCCACAATTTATCCATTCACCTGTGGATAGAAATTTGGGCCATCTTCACCTTTTGGCTGTTATGACTAGTTATGCTATGCACATGTGTGTACATGTGTTTGTTTGAATACTTGGTTTCAAAATTCCATACCTAAGGATGGAATTTCAGAGGCATATGGTAATTCTATGTTTAAGTTTTTGAGGAACTGCCAAAGTATTTTCCCCAGAGATAGAATCAATCCCATCAGCAATATATGAGTGTTCCAATTGTTCCATATTCTCATCAACACTTGTTATACTCTCCTTTTTTACACTGCACCCATCTAGTGATACCTCATGGTGGCTTTTTTTCCTCTCCTTTCCTTGTTAATTCTCTAGTGTACAATTAATTCACTTGAGCAAATTAGCCATTAGGGAAATGTAATGACTTTGAGCATCTTTTATGTGTTTATTGGACATTTATACATCTTTGGAGAAATGTTGATTCAATATTTGTATTCTTTTTCTTAATTGACACATAATAATTGTACATATTTGTGGAGTACAGTGTGATATTTCAATACATCACTAATCATCAGGGAAATGGATATCAAAACCACAGGGAGGTATCATCACATCCCAGTTAGAATGGCTATTATCAAGTAGACAATAAATAACAAATGTTGGTAAAGATACAGAGAATAAGTAACTCATGTACTATTCGTGGGAATGTAAATTAGGACAACCATTATGGAAAACAGCATAGAGGTTTCTCAAAAAACTAAAAATAGAACTACAACAGGATCCAGCAATCCCATCACTGAGTATATATCCAAAAGAAAGGAAACTCATATGTCAAAGAGATATCGGCATCCCATTCTTTATTGCAGCGCTATTCACAATAGCCAAGATTTGAAATCAACTTAAACATCCAGCAACATATAAAAGATAATGAATAAAGAAATTATAGTATATATACATAATGGACTACTATTCAGCCATAAAAAAGAATGAAATTCTGTCATTCATGGCAATGTAAATGAGCGTGGAGGACATTATGTTAAGCGAAATAAGCTAGGCACAGAAAGATGGATACCACATATTCTCATTCATATGTGGAAGCTAAAAAATTGATGTCATAGAAGTAGAGAGTAGAATATTGGTTGTTAGAGGCCTCAATGGGTAGGAGGGTAGGAAGAAGTTGGTTAATGGATGTAAAATCACAGCTAGATGGGAGGAATAACTGCTAATGTTCTACAGCACCGAAGGGTGACTATAGCTAATAATTTATTTTATACTTTCAATTAGCTAGAAGAGAGGATTTCGAATGTTTTCAAAACAAAGAAATGACAAATATTTGAGGTGATATATATGTTAGTCACCCTGATTTGATCAACATTTGTATTTTTAAGTCCCATGAAATGGAAAGTAAACTTTTAAATTATACTTTCTTTGCTATAAGTCTTCAAATATCCATTCTATTCCTTTATTCTAAGACCAAATAAAAGGCCCTCACTATTCTATTTTCCATAATCGTTTACTTCAATTCAGAAGATGTAGGCAAAATGCCTCAAATACATATAATTAAGAAGGCTGGATGTGCCTCACATATTGAGAAAGCACCCAACTAAGTCTTTCGAAGCTAAGCAGCAAATTGGGCCCTAAAATGGGTTTCACCCTTTATACCCATGTGGTGGAATGGAAATGTAATTAAAGGAATTTGAGTCCTAAATGGACGGTAACAACAGGTGAGTGACAACTAATGTGACATAATATCTAACAAATGGCCTTTTCTTTTCCTTGAATTTTAGTTGCCCTAAGGCTGTCTTACTTCATAGTCAGAGCAGAACATTGGAAAAACAAATCTCAGCTAAGTCTGCCTTTAAATATTCCTAGAAAGTCAATGCCGACTAAGTACAGAAGTTCCTCTGCTATTGTCTTAGTCCATTAGTACTGCTATAACAAAACACCTGAGACTATAAAATTCATAAATAATAGAAATTTATTTCTCACCATCTTGGAAGCTGAAAAGTCCAGGATCAAGCACTGGCAGATTCAGTGCATGGTGAGGGCCTAAAGGCTTCCAAGATGGTGCCTTAAAAACGATGTCCTCACATGGCAGAAGAAATGGGAAGGTGGAAAGAGTAGGGGCAGCTCTCTGAAGCATCTTTCATAAGGGTGTTAATCCCTTTAATCACTTCTAATGGGCCCATTCTCTTAGAACCATCACTTTAGGGGTTAAGTTTCAACATACGAATTTTGAAGAGACACAACCATTTAAATCATAGCAGCTATTAATGAAGTGACTATCTTGTACCTTACATGACATCACAAATGCAAAATACTTATAAATACGTCAAAGACAAGATCTTCTCCATGTATTCTTTTTCCCAAAAATTGCATTTTTGTTATCTAGAAATATTCTGGCTTCCAGGTTGATTTGGTGACTCTTCTCTTTGGTTTTGGAAATAATCTCTAAATGGCCTGCTTTTATTTTTCTGTATTATAAATTTAGTTACACATGCAAGCCTAGATATGACAGATGGTTTTAGTTTCAGTTTGTCCATGTATTCTTTCACTCAAAAGTATTTTAAAATGTCTTACAGGGGCTAGATACCATTCCAGGCATTGAAGACTCAAAATGAATCCCACCTGAGCATATTTCCTAGGAAGCTCACAGTCTATGGAATTAGACAAACAAGTAAATTAATGGTTATGACATGATACATTAAGTGCTAAGATTGCCATGAACTCTACATGCTATGAGAGAAGAGAAAGAAAAAATAACTCAGATAGGAGGACTCACGAAAGTTTTCCAAAAGGAAGGAGAGTTTGAGCTAAATCTTACAAAGCAGGTAAAGTAGGAAACACAACTAAAATTTTCTTTATGAATGTGATGCCTTTGTTGTCCAAGAATGGTTGATTTGTTCTTTCTCATCAACTATCACAATGTATAAATTTTATTGCAGCTCCTGTCCACTGTCTTGAGATTCTCATTGATGACAGCCATAGTGCCACATTATCACCCAGAACACAGGATGATAAAACCTGGACACCATCTCTAGAGTCATAGTGGTTCTTATTTGCATGAAATTCAAATTCATTAATTAAGTAGAAGCTTCAATAATAAACAGACTTTCACCAAAGTCAACACATATATCTTTTTAAAAAGTTAGATAGTGTTTTGGCCCTGATAACATATTACAAATGTATGTAAAATTGAGGCTAATTACAGAGCTCTAAAGCAGTTATATGTTAAGATAAATAATATCCATCACCTAGAGCAATTTCTTATGGATAAATTTCAAATTTATGAAGCAAGTCAGTATTACCAAGACAAATTTAATTATTGGGTTCTTATCTTAAAACTATACATTTAATAGAAATCAAAATAGAAAATTTTCAGATTTATAAATCATATTTTTTAAGAAATTAATCATTGCCATTACTTTTTACCTTGAATTTGATCCCTATTTTGTCTGAAATATTTTAAAGATAATTTTAATTTCCTAAATGTTATTTTCTAGAATTAGTTGACCTTTGTTTAATCAACATGAATGATATATCTACACATCTTCGGTCTGTGGGGAAGCATTTCTTTCTCTTCAGAAAATAATAGGCATTTGTCTGCTTAAAAATTCACAATGCTAACATGAGCACACACACACACAAAATGATTCCATCTCTTTGCTTTACCCATGTATTGCAAAATCTAACTGTAACCATTAGCATCCTTCAGAGTAAATAAAAATTTGTTTCTATATCATTAACTTTTTTCAAAGCATTGAGTAACTAATACCTATAACTTGGCTTTGGGAATTCATGTGTATTTGTGTTTTGTTTTACCTCAAATTAATGCCATAAAATTATTCCTACTGCTTGCCCTGCAGCAATTCCAGGGATTATATTTGTTATTTGATATGGTCTTTGGGGTGGGTAAAATCAGAGACTTGCCTAATCACTACTGAAGTACTCTGCAGAATAAATTTGAAGTCAAAACAGATATCTTCCTAGAAAGAAAGGTTTACTGCACCCAGAAAACTGAAGCAAACCCTATCAGTTTTCAAACTCACATGATTTACTGACATATCCCAAGCTTCCTAAGGCAATTATAATTGTCAAATGAAATTTAAAAGGCTTGAGGTAGAAAATCAAAGAAAATAAAGGGAAATAAGACATAAAGGGAATATATGATTAATGTATGCTTTTTTTGTCTTGTTTGGAATTAAAAGATAATCAATAAATTAATTATGGTCTATAATTTATATAATAGAATCATTAAGAAGGAATACACTGCTATTTATAAAAGCTGATATTTTACTCAGCAATAAAATGGTAATATGGTATCTACCTAATAAAGATTTTTGTGACCATTAAAAGATATAATGTATATAAACCACTTGTATAGGGCGTCCACATAGTAAACGTTCAATAATTAATAAATAATTTTAATAGAATAATTTAACTCTAATTTTAACAGAAAAATTATATCTGTTAATATGAAACGATTATTAGAATGATACATAAACTACCTGACTGGGGCTAAAGACCAAGAATAAACTATGAATGATAGCAATTTATTTATATTTCATTGAAAATAAAATCTTGGTCTTTAGGGTAAAAAATTAAGATGGCATCTTTACTTCTACCCAGAGGAGATAAATATTATCTTAATGGTGGTTGATGGTTACTGTTGGTTTAGAAAGTCAACACAATGTAGGTGGGTGACATCTAAACAACATTGCTAAATTGATCTGGATAAAAATTCATCAGGACTTTAGGGATTTCCACTAGCAATTAGGGGAAGAACTGGGAAAAGAATAAGGCATGGGAGGAAAAGTCTCTCAGAATAATGTACGGCCTGCAAATAGTAACTGGAAGGTCTTAGAGCAAGGACACCAAGGATTTGGTGGGGGCAGTATATCAACATTAGAAAAGAGATGCCTAATGGCATTCAAACGTATGAGATGCTGTAATGATCATCCATAACCCAAGCCCTCAGGAAAAATCTGCCACACTGTATATTTTCTTATATGCTGTAACAAATCACCACCAATTTAATGGCTTAAAACAACACAAATTATTTTCTTATAGTTATGAAAGTTAGATGTCTGATATGAGTCTTGTGGGGCTAAAATCAAGGTTGCCAACAAGGCTGGCTTTTTCTGGAAGTTCTAAGGAAGAATCTTGCTTCTTTTCTCTAATAGAGGCTTCTGACATTTTTAGGTTTATGATCACATCACTGCAATCTCCGCTTCCTTCATAAGATTGCCTTCTCCCACTACTAACTCTCATTATCCTGTGTGTCTTACAAGGGCCCTCATGATTACATTGGGCCTACCCTGATAATCCAGGGTAATTTCCTCGTCTCAAGGTCCTTAACTTAATGAAATATAAAAATCCCCTTTTACCATGTAAGGTAACATATTCATAGGTGCCCTGCCACTGATTAAGATGTGGATATTGGGGTGGGAAGAGCATTATTTAGCCTGTTACACATACAATCATAGCTTTTGGCTGGAGATATTTTAGTGAAAGATAGAAAAAATATCCAACACAGGAAAAGCAGTGTATACAATAGACAGAAGATATAAAATTAAAATAAGAAGAAAGAGAATTCAGTTGAAGCAAAAAAAGAAAAAATCAAAATTAGTTGTGATCATAAGAAATGAAATCAGTTCAAAAAGTTTGAATAGACTTTCAGACATATCAAGGATATCAGGATGATAGAAGGAAAAATACTTTGTCCTTTTTACAATATGTGGGATTAAGGACAAAGCAATTTAATTTAAATGTTAAGGAAAAGAGTAACACTGAAAGACAAGTAAATTCCAGATGATAAAATTTGGGGTTATATAAGGAAAGTGAATACTAGCAATAACTGAAACATATATCTCTCTACAGTATCAGTTACAACCCTAGAAACAGATTTGGGAATAGTCATAACTCAGTTCCTCCCAAACTTTTCTTATCAGGACATCTATTAAAACTGCTAATATTTGTATAGCAACCAGGATAAAAAGAAATATGGGCAAGAAACTACAGATCAAATATCTCCAGCCACCCAGACCTGTGAGGCTGCCCTGATGCCTTTTGAAATACCAATATCCATGCATACCTGAGCCCATTCTTGACACAAGAGTCAGGGCAAACAACATCTGAAATGTCTGTATGAGGAGCTCCATGGATCTGTTCCCCAGCAAAACAACCATAACCAGTGAAAACCATTAAAAAGAAGAACAATGACAAAAAAAGCCCACAATCATTTAAAAACTCTGGAAATTGTCCTAAGGGAAAACAGCAAATAAAGAAATATTTACCCAAGAAAATTGACTAAATCTCAGTAAAAACATCAAGTCTGTGTTACTGGAGCCATGTCCTACTCCTTTCACCCAATACAAACTCAGAATGATGAAAGCTCTGCTCTAGGTTGGGATGGCCAAGAAGATGGAGCTCACTCTCTCACCAGCTACTAGTGAAGAATTATAGTATCTACCAGGAAGAGGAGGGACACCTGCATTTCTTTTTTTTTTTTTTTAGTTTGTTTTACATAATTTTAATTTTATATCTAGAATATTATCTCTTATTAGTTTTTTTTTAATTTTATTTTTTTTTAAATTTTTTTTTTTTTTATTGGGGGAAAACTATGGTGCTCAAAGGGTGGGAGTGAACACTGGGGAATTGGGGGGTGGGGGGTAGACCCAAGGCTGAGCGACATGGGGGGGTCACTGTGGAGGGGTGGGATATGCTTGAAAAGTAGTTGGGGAGCGGAACTAGGGGTCTCAGTAGGGGAAAGGAATTCCTCAAAAATTGATTCATGTGATTAACTGTACACCTTGGTAAATTCGCTGAAAATCATTTAATTGTACACTTAAAATGGAGTGTTGGTTGTATGTAGATACAGTTGGAGCACTATGTATGTACTCTATGGACTACTTTGACAGAGTGGGTTTTTGAGTGTAACAAGATAAGTCAACTTGAGTGGTAATATATTTTGGGAAATCAGCTCACTAGAAATTGTGACTGTAAACATTGTACTGTAAATGCTTTGTAGTTTTCCCCCAACAAAAAAAAAAATTTTTTTGATAGCACTTGTTAATATAATCTGTATTTAAAATAGTCTTTTCTACTATTTTGAAATGGCTGTAGAATTTGAGAAAGAGATTATTAACCGTGCGAAAAATACGTATGCTTTGAGGAAAAGGTTATTGACCTTGGTAAGAATGGTTCTAGCCAAAGGTCGGGAGAGGTAGAATTGTGCAGATTTATAGAGGACGAGGTGACTTAAAAATGGGCAAAGGAAAAGTAAGCTGCGTAAAAAAATAATCTTTTCAAAGATGAGGGGTCTAGACAGACAGATGAGGAATAAATGGAAGAAGGGATGCTCACCATCTGCAAGAGAAAGGAACAAGGTTGGAAGCCAGGTTTACCAGAAAGCCAGGAAGGTTGTGAGAAAAACAACAAGTTGAAAATTTCCATTTTCAGTTTTTGATATGACCTCATATTAATATCTGTGAAAACAAACAAAGCTAATAAAGAAAGTGGCAGATGTTGCTATATTGCTTGACTTGTGCCAGGCTCTGTTCTTTTCGCATGTTAACTAGTAACCTTCCCACACTCCAGAGAAGCTAGTACTCTTACTAAATAAAGACATGTGGTGCAAAGAGGTACAACATTTTGCCCACACCATCATAGCTGGTAAAATACTGAGGTAGGCTATAAGCTGAGACAGTCTGACTTCAGAATACACATTTCTTACCACTTCACTACATTCTCTATTTAATAGGCATTTAATTTGTGGAGTTCATAAAGGCAACTCATTTCCCTCCTTACTATCTAAGATACTCCAAGGCCAGAGAATGTTGAGTTCTAAACATTCAACAGCATCAACCCATCCACTTAGAAATGAGAAGAAAATTCCCTCTACCTTCTGACCCTGACATTCTTAATTTCTGTATATGGCCTTTTACTTGTCAGTTTATCAAACTAGAGCAGCAAACTATGGTCCATAAACCAGCAGCATCAGTATAACCCGGGAACTTGTTAGAAATGCAGAACTTTGGGTCACATCTACCAAATTAGAATTTGCCTTTACCAGGAAGTGATTCATATGAACATTAGAGGTTGAGAAAAACTGTCTTAGAATACCTTTAGGAAAAAAGGTCTTCACAAATGAGGCCCAGCACATCTTCACAACATTTTTTTACCAGCCATTTCCACCTCCTGCCCAATTCATTGTGCTAGCATCACACTGACCTTCACATAATATCACCTGGGGGGGACCTCAAAAAAATATATATAGGTTCTTGGGTCCCACCCTAGATTTATTCAATCAAAAGTTTCTGGGAAAGAAAATTGAAGTTTTAAAAAGTATCTTGAGTTTTTCTGAAGTAGGGTTAGATTTGGATCCTTGGATCTAGACTCTAACGCCTCTTCACCCCCTGCCTAGAGGGCAGAGGAAATGTGTGATGAAGTCCCATTCATTTATCAAAGCTCAGGTTAAAGACCACCTTCTCCCACAGGCTTTGCCCAAGTCTTCAGATTAAATTGTTTTATTTCTCATGTTAAACATACTTCTGTTATTGTACTTATTACATTGTACTAATTTTTTTCTGCATCTTGGGTGGATTTCTTAACAGTTGTTCCATAAGTTTTTATTAGATTAATGAATATAGAACAATAGACATGTGCTATGAGCATATAGTTGCATTTGGCAATAATGGGGGTTTCTTACCCCTGACCATGGCTGCTTGCTTTACCATCTACTGTCTTTTAGTGGTGGAGTTTTCATGGTCACATTCTAGTAGTTCCTCATAGAGGAATGACCTATGAATCATTTTGTAGCACCATGTTGAATCATCATTTTTAGGACAAATATTTGTTTTAAGTATTTGAAAATATATATTAGTGAAATATGTATAAATACCAAATTATCTCCTTAAATATAGTTCATACATAGTTCATAAATAATTTCATGTTAGAAACTTAGAAATGCCTTTAGTTGGTTTTTAATTTAATTACAAAAAATAGGTAGATAGGTTTACCTACTAATTTTCAAAGACCTGTTTGCTTTTTTTCTTAGAGCTTTAAGAATGACCTTATTGTTCAAAGTAACAAAAATATGTTTCGGAAATTTTCTAAAGGAAGATTTCTTTTTAGAACCAGGAATGAGTAAGACTACACTTTGACTCCCTTTACCTTTTTAATAAAAAACAATAATAACAAGAAAATGGCCTTTCATAGAATTAAGGGCATCAGAAACTTCAAAGAGCGATTCATAAGAACTACATTTTCAACTTCCGCTTCTAATTCTTAAATTTAGACCTTCCCTTTAGAAACCAGAAATTGAGTTTTCTGTGCATGCAGGCAATCTCTTGATTATTTAATTTATAATTGCTCCAGCTATTTAGCATAACAAAGTTAGCTAAAGCAACTTGGAAATTGGGCCATGTGGCCATGTAATGACATCAACAAAAATGAATGAAAATCTCTCTTGCAATGTAAAGTACAACTTCATGTTCTTAGGAAGATGTTTTGCCACAGTTAGAATCACATGAAATATTCAGTACCTTGTTTAGATTCCATTCATCCTAGAGTTTACCTTAATTAACCTTAATTAACTCAATTGTTCTAATTATAAAACAAAGTTGTCAATTTCAGACAGCATAATCAAAGGTGTAATTACAGAGGAAATATGTAAGCATTATATATTCTCTTGAAAGACAATAAGAATAAATGTTTCCTTTTCCTTAGGAACAAATATACCTATTTATTAGGTGCAAGATGAGGGATGTTGCTTAAAGTAAACCTTCCTAACCACTATACAGTTTATGGTCTCAAACTTCTATTACTAAGTATAGGTAGAGGTTTGTATAAGGATAACAAAAAAATAAAAATTGAATTTATTAATAAAATGTATAAAATTATATATTTTATATAAATAAATAAAATTACATTTTTACCTTACTTCATAGAAGGTCACATCAAAAAGTGCAGAAGACAAAAAAAATGTAGAGGATTTAAAGAAGCTCCAGGTATAAAATGATTTTATAGTATTAAAAACAGAATCAGTGAAATAAAGATCTAATGACCAGAAAACGTTTAGAGAAGAGAGGTACAGCTCCCTTTATATACAGTCAAATCAATAGGCTTAAAATGTGTAAAACTCACCACAATTGATGAATAGTTTAAATAAGTTTTCCACTTAGTGAACTAATCAGTAGTTTGAATCAACCAAATTTAGCATCACCTGAAGGAAAGGGCTTATTTTGAGCCAGAAACATACAAGTTAGATGCAAGAATAAAACCTTGCCAATGGAATAATCTTTTAAGTAATTGCTGAACATCTTGGTTTCTAATTTTCCCATAGCAGCTATTTCAAATTGACTCTTTAAAACGGTCCGGTTTGCTCTCCCTAGGTGATATCATTTAGTCTCACACTTTCAAATGCCACCCATATATATATGCTGATGATTCTTAAATCTATTTCTCCCTAAGATTTCTCAGCTAAGCTCAAGGTTCCTATATTCAACAGCACTTTGAACATCTGTAATTATTTATCTCCCAGTCACTGCACTTGCAAAAAGGCCAGAGCAGAAAAAACACTCCCCCATTTCAAATGTGCTTTTCCTCTTCTTTTCCTTAACGTGAGTAATAGAGACCTTCCAACTGTTCAATTCTGGGCACCATCGCTACTTGCCCCTTCTCTGTTATTCTTCCCCAGCAATCAATAACCCAGTCAGGTAGATTTTACCTCCCATCTATTGTATTAGTTCCATCTCTTCTTCCGTGCTCTGAGTGGATCTGAAAGGGTTCTAGAACAGACATTTGTCTTCTCTCACCTCATTTTGACTGTTATAATGGCCTCCTTCTAAGCACTGTGTGTATAACAGTTTTTTCTTCCCTCCAATCTATTTTCCACGCTGCCAACAACGTAACTTGTTTGTTTCCAATACAGTCATTTGACGTCCTTTCTAAAAATTCCTCTCTCTGGGGCAACAGGATAAAATCTATGCTCCATGTCATGCTGTATCAAGCTCTTCTGGATCTGACTTCTGCTCTAGCTCTCACCTCGGTTCTTAGATTCTCCTTTTAAGCTCTATGAGTAATAACCTTTTAGTTCCTTGAATGTACTATATGCACCCATGTCTTTGCACCGTTGTGCATTCTATATTTTTGCCTGGAATGCCCTTTGCTGCTTCTGCATTTGGCTTTCCCATCTTAACACTGAAGACCCAGCCTGCCACAGTCTGCGCTATGAAGGTCACCATGACCTCCCTAAGGAGGACAGAGGTCTCAAGTGCCAAGTTGGTGGTTGAAAAATAGTTCTCACTGTTTTAAATTTTCATTTTTAAATAAATACTAAGTTTAAACATTTTCATTCATTGGTGATTTCCTTATAGGCTTAAAAAGATGATCTTTCTATGTTCTTGTTAGATTATGACCTCTTGGAGATGAGGAACCATGATCACATTATCTCAGGACCAGAGTAACAGTCAGAGGTTTGCATTAGTGACAATCGAGGGACAATGAGAATTTCTAAACTAGAAAAAAAATAAATGGAAACTTTATTAGTATTAATGTATTGCTATAAGAATTAATCCCACAAATACTTTAAAATACTACATATTTGTCATTATACTCTGTGTAGGGTATTAAATTGATGGTTTCGTTTCTATTTACCACTAAGACTTAATTTTACGGGATTTTTACTATTGTTTGATTTATAGTACTCTCCCAAAGAGGTGGCATGTATGCTTCTAGTAGATATCTAATATCTGTTCATTAAGCAGACCAGTCCCTTATAATCCAGAATGTGTTTATCAAGATGACAGGAGCATTTCCGTGGAAAAGAAAACTGTTTTCCCATTTTTAGGTGGAGCCACCCCACATAGTGCTGGAGTCTTTGCTCCTATGCTTGTTGAAGTCAAACAACAATCTCTGAATATGCGACATCGGCGCCTTTTCACTCTTTGCTAGGTGCCTTTATGAATTTATTGAAGACTAATCAAACCATTTAAATTTACACATTGTACCTTTTGCAATCATTTAATCTGGAAATATCTTAGAATATCTCTTATAAATAAAAAATATGCAAAACAGCCCAATTCAGTATTTAACTCTTTAACTAGAGGCAAAATTCACTGGCTGGAAAACTAACAAGTGTTCAGTAAATGTTATTAGTTTCTCGTTACTGCTGTAACAAATTACCGCTAATTTAGTGACTTAAAATAACATAAATTTATTGTCTTACAGTTCTAGAGGTCAGGAGTCAAAATTCAATCTCACGGGATTAAAATCAAGACGTTGGTATGGCCAGTTCCTTCTGGATGCTCTAGAGGACAATCTGTTTCCTAACCTTTTCCAGCTTCTAGAGATTGCCTACATGTCTTGGCTCATAGCCTCTTTCTCTATCTTCAAATCCAATATCATAACATCTTCAACTCTTTGTTTCCATTGTTATAGAGCCTTGTCTGACTCTGACCCTCTGGCTTCCCTTGTCCGAGGACCCTTGTGATTACATTGGGCCCACCAGGTAATCCAGGATAACCTTCGACCTCATGATTCTTAACTTAATCATATCTGCAAATTCTTTTTTGCCATGTAAGGAGACATTCACAGTTTTGGGATTCACATATAGATGTTTTTTAAGGGGCATTATTCAGCCTGCCAAAATAAGTATTTTTATAATCATACCTACCTAGTGACAAAATCCTAAAAATTTTTATCATCCGGTAAACCTAAATGCCATAAATCAAAATATTAAACCCTACTATGAAAATAAATGAAAAGAGCAATCTTTGTTATTCCCATTTGACATTGGAGAGCCAAACATGTAACTGTTGTACACTACAAACCAGAAAGAGCCAGAAATAGCGAAAGGAAGATTTGGGGAAGAGATTCACAAAGTGAAGAAGGGAAATCTAAGCAGGAGGTTGAGAACTGGTGAAAGATCATCAAGGACCGTGGTTGTCATGGGAGAATGGCAAGAAATAATTTTGCATTCAGACTTTGCTTAGCAGATGGACGCTTCACAGTCTAAGATAGACACTAATTTATACTATGAAATTTATATTATACTTGAAAGTAAGGTACAACTAAGTAACAGTTGGGTAAACAGAAGAAATCCTCAGGAATCCTTCAAATACCAGGTTGACTCATTACACTAGGAGCTGAGATAGTTTCCATGTTTGACCTGTAAAAATTCTAGACATCTGCAAACCCTAGAAACTTCAATTACATTTTTGTGGCCTTTCAGAGAGGCTATGCTTAATTAACATGTGTTCAACTTGGCAAAGCTGCTCCTGATCCTTTAACAAAAGAGACTGTATATGTTTAGGGATCCTGGCTACTTACCTTGTCGTTTTTTTTGTATTAGTAATCCAGTTGGTAGAAAGAGATGAACAGCACAGGGAAATGCCAATGTTTATTGCATAATTAATCACAGAATATGCCAACAAGGACATATTCATCTTAAACTGGCAACAGAGAATATAAAAGGCCATTTGCATAGGAAAGAGAATAACTACTGATCCTACCCAACGCGATGATCAACAGTTGCTTGGCTTTCTTATAAATTCCAAAGGGCCAAAGTTTAAAAGGAATGTAAAATTATCCAATTCATAATCCAGTAAAAAAGTAAAGTTTTAAAAAATCTTCCAGTATAATGTTTTAAATTTCAACAGCTAGCCTGTTATTTTTAAGTGTAATCTTTTGCACGTCTTTTCAAATGCAGATCTTTTACAGGATATTTGCATCTCACTGTAAAGATCGTCCTAGGTTTGGTAAATCCTTAAAGTAGCAGGCTCTTTATTTTTTAAATGCATGATGCACATTTAATATTATATAATAAAATTATAGCATTGTGTGGTAGTAAAATAGATTCCCACAAATATATTTTAGTAATGAATTCTAGAGTCATAGGTTTGTTGATGAATATAAAATACAAACTGAATTTTCACTAAACAGGGAAAAATATAATTAAAATTCTTAGAATTCCTAAATTTGGGTCTCACAAGTTGGAATTGAAATGCCTATTGAGCCTGAACAAGAAAGAGAGCTTAGGGAAACACACACAAAACCACACACACAGAAACACACACACACACACACACACACACACACACACTTCACTTAGTAAGTATTTTGAAAACATCCACAAAATAATAGAATCATAGAATTTTAGAGATGTAAGGGGCCTTAAATAAAGTGTTTAAGCTCTCCAATTCCAGATAAAGAAATTAATAGTTATCACATTATTGCTAATAAAATTTTCAGAAAATTGAAGCAACGTATGAAATTGCGTTATTTTACTAAAAAAGACCTCCAATGTTTAATAGCAAGTGCAGATAAAGAAGCAAATTTTTACAAGTGCTTATTAAATTCTAAGAAGCAGCTTAGATGTCTAGAAAGATGGAAGTCAGAAAGCCAAGTACAAACACATGCTGTACCATTTAATTTGTATGACCTTGGATTAATCATTTAGCTTGTTCTGAGCTTGGTTTCCTGGCCTACCTACCATGACATTTGGCAAGACCTGGTGGATATTTTCGCCATTCATCCTATGGCCCAAGCCAATATTCCCTCCTGTCAACTGAGTTTGCCAAATGGTTTTCCTAAATTCAAATCAGTATTGATTAATATTCTACATATTTACAAATCTGACTGGTATAAATGTCTCTGTTAACTTCCTGCTTATCAGTGAGTTGATAACTATTCTCACATTCATTTGCTATTTCATTCTTTAACTTGTGCATATTCTTTGATTATTTTCCCATAGGGTTACAGGCTTAATTAATTTGAAGTTTGTTTTTTTTTTAATATATGAAGAATATTGCTTTTTGTGTTGGGTATAATACAGACATTTTCCTTTAGTCTTCTAATTTGACTTTCTTGACTTTGTTTTTGGCTTTACAGAATTTAAAATTTCAATGTAATCATTTTTGCCAATATAATATTCTACAGCTACTGAATTGTATGTCTTATTCAGAAAAAGTTCCCACATCCCTAATAAAACTATTATTCATTTTCTTCTACTATATTAAAGATGTTTAACACATTTTTTTTTACTTCATTGAGAACTTGGTTTTATTTTATGAATGTTGTGGGATCATCCTCTCCTTTTGTTTGAAACACTCATGAGTTGGGCTTATGTTGTTACCTAAAGGCTATCTCTTGGTTTTATCATAGTGACAATAACAGGTTGGTAAGTGGTTAACAGTATGATATATACATATCAGGAACAAATGTAGTAACACTAACTGGAGAAAGAGACATAGTATCTCTGGTTTGATCTGTTCTGTTTGGGGAAACTCAATTTACCCTTTATCAAGATGTGAAAAAATCTGGCTGTCTTACTCTATAATAAAGATACCTGCACTAGAATGTTTATAGCAGCACAATTCACAATGGCAAAGATGTGGAAACAACCCAAGTGCCCATCAATACATGAGTGGTTTAATAAAATGTGGTATATGTATAACATGGAGTTCTATTCAGCTATAAGAAACAACGGTGATATAGCACCTCTTGTATTTTCCTGGATAGAGCTGGAACTCATTCTAGTAAGTGAAGTATGACAAGAATGGAAAAATAAGCACCACATGTACTCACCATCAAATTGGTATTAACTGATCAGCACCTAAGTGGACATAAGAATGTTATGAAGAATATAAGAATAACATTTATGGGCGTCGGGCAGATGGGAGAGGGGAGGAGGGAATGGGTATATACATACATAATGAGTGCGATGCGCACCATCCGGGGGATGGACACGCTTGAAGCTCTGTCTCTGGGGGGGAAGGGAGGAAAGGCAACGAACGTAACCTAAACATTTGTACCTGCATAATATGCTGAAATAAAGAAAAATCTGGCTGTCTTGCTTTCCTAGTTGTTTTCAGAGTATTGGGGAACATTATGATTAAGGGGACATTTTTAATCTGGATTTAATTTAGATGTGTTAAATATTTATATCAGTACAGTATTAGATTTCCCCTAAAACAAAAATTGAGGTAGTTCTGAGTATAAGCACATAGATGTGTACAAATGTTTAAGCAGATATAAATTGTTTCTGTGTAACTTGTTACTTCTTTCAAGAGTAATCTGAAGCACTCTGCAGTATTGCTTTCAGAGTGTCATTTCATGAAACTCAAATGAATTCAGCCCACAATTGCAGACACTAGGAGTTGGACACTCATGAGTTAACATTTGCCTGGAATTATATTGAAAATATAGTTTTTGGAGGATGGTACCCTCTTTGTGAGATTAGGAATTTAGATCCAATCCTGCCAAATTTGGAATTTGAAAGCAGAAAAAATTTTGTCCTTATGGAAAAGTTTAGAGTTGCAGGAGAGATTAGCTTTCCTAGTCAGAAGCAGAGGCAGAAGGACTGCTTCAGGGAGTGACTCTGGTGGCCAGAGACTTGTGCAAGCTCTGAGGCCCACTGTCTGGTTCACAGAAGGCACCTGGAGAATGCGTATTAAATTACTGATCAATAAATGGCTTCTCTACATTCTCATGGGGAAGAGATCATGGGAGAAGAAACGTTTCCAATGGAAAGACAAAAGTTTAGGTCAATTGACCAACTGTTGTGGGAAAAAGAATTTTGACATCAACACAAATGATTAGGTGCCCATATTAGGGATGCTCAAAAGCTTGATGTCTACATTTGGAATCACTACTACTGTTCTGGCTATTAGATTATGTTTATTTTCTAAGACTGTGTTGGCTCCTGAAGATTCTTAGCATATGCTGTCATTGTCATTCTTAGCATATGCAGTCTCCTGCCTGGGATCTTGCAGGCTAAAGAAGAGGTTGACCTCGCTGTACTCTCAAGGGGAATCAGGAGGGCTCAGGAACATCCTAAGATCATCCTAGAATTTCTAAACTTTCTATCAAAAGGACTTATTTAGTTGACTTTTTTTTTTGTTGAAAAAATAGGCAATTGGAGCATATTCTTACAACTATTAATGGTTTGATTTAATATACTGTTTGATTTGAGTGAAGGCAAATCCAAAATTTTAACAGTTGCATTTCTCTTCAAATAGTTCACAAGCAGTCCCAGCTACTCGGGACGCTGAGGCAGAAGGAGAGCTCAAACCCAGGGGATGGAGGTTGCAGTGGGCCATGATCGTGCCACTGCATTCTAGCCTGGGTGACAGAGTGAGACTCTGTCTCAAAAAAAGTTCACAAGCTAAGTGAACAGAGTGTACACCGGAGAAAGTATAAGTCCTTTGCAAAAATAAAAAAAAAAAAGCTTTCTGCTTTACACAATGAAAGCACATGCAAAATATCTACCCAACTCATCTTATTGGCTCCAGGTGCGTTAAGCAGAATTTTGTGTTTGTCTGGAAAGTAGATGGACGTTGGTTGCAGCACTAATCTCATTGTTTCGTCATTTGGCTTCCTGACACCTATCTTTAAAATGGTGTGTGTGGATTAAGGTGTACATTTCTGTTCTTACTATAATGAAGGTAACACTGATGCCTTGTTTCTAGTTATAAAGAATGGCAAAGCAGTGCAGAACCAGTGTATCTATTCTTCTTTGTGACAAGGAGTGATTTATAGCAACGTGCCATGCTGAACATGTGTGCTATCTAACCAGGGGAGTTGTTGTTATTTAAGTAAACCATCCTGGATCAAATTCCAAGGAAAACTAATTAAATTCCATAGGATGATTTTTGTTTCTGTTCCTGTTTTACTCAATTGTATATTTGTTAGTGCCACACAATAAGGGCCCATGAGACTCAAATGGATTTTACTATTAAAATTTATCATTCAAAATATTTTTATGATAGTTTGTTGAGTTTTTCCTTTTCTGTTTTTCTTTTTTCATTCCTTTTTGCCACCATGGCCTCTATGTTTTGAGTGGTTTATTTATTTGTTTAGATTGCAATCACATTTCCAAAGATCCCATGGAGAAATGGTTTTAAAAGGTCTCAGTTTTAATGAAAAATTGGATAATTACAATAGCAGCAAAAATGCACTAATAATAGCATTACAAGGAATAATATATGGTATTTGTACAGGATGCGGATGCTTACAAAGCCCTTGAACTCTCATGATCTCATTTGATTTAAGAAGACTTAAATCCTTCATCGTATTTTAAGTGGTCTTATTTTAGTCTTTATAATTTCAAGGTTTGTGGTTTTTTTTTAATAATCAATAAAATTGGAAACAAGTGTACTGTAAGAAGAATTCAGAGCCACTCACAGCTTAAGTCACTATGTAATTATTTTTCCTTTCTTCAAAGTGACGTGGATGGATCTGTCAGATTGAGTGTTCACCAGATAAATTAATGGCTGGAGAATTGCCATATGCTTTCTCCTTGTAGCAACGCACAACACGCTGACGGAGATATCGCTGCCATGCTTCTGTTGAGCAAAGTGTTTCCCTCTAATCTTACTACACCTGCATACATAACACCAAAGCCAGCCGACAACATGATCCTTCTCTTTGCAAGCAAATGACTGTGTATGGTACAAGCTTATTTGACAATAACTAAATTTGTTTTAGGAGCAAATATAATACAGGGGAAAGAAAAAAAAAACCTAATGAGAATATTGTTCTTTTGACACATTTAGTTACCTTTTAGAAAATGCCCTCCTAATTTGAAGCTTGACGCAATCCCAGCACCCAGTAGAAAGCTGAGGATTTTTCATCCCATTGACAGGAATCCATTAATAAAACAACAATCTTTTGTGTGTAGTAATCTTTAATCTTACTTTGTCACACACTTCTCAGTAGCATTTCCACTCGTTTTACAATATAATTTATGGCACTGAAACAACTCCTGCCCTGGAAAAGGTCAGTCTGTCAAGGTTTACTTGTCTTTGAAGAAAAGTAATAGAGCATTATTTATGAACCAAAGAATACACTTCACTACTTTAATCAATCAGGAAGATGCTTGTATTATTGTATCTTTTGCTGCTATCCCCCCCACCCCGCCCCTCAAAAAAAAAATGTAAGCAAAGGATATGCCAATCTTGCTTTCTCTTTTATGTTGCAAAAAGCCTCTTACCTTTCATGTTTCTTTTGCTTTTGTGTTTATGGCACTATGGAAATAACAAGCCTGATGATGTCTGATATCTGGGAACAATTTGTCAATTATGAGCAAGGGGTTGATCTTTCTTAAAGATCATAGAACCTCTGGACAGATTAACCAGCCCTATCCAATATGCTTATCACATGAAATTCATCTGACAAAACAGAAGGGGATTTACAATTAAAAACCTCATGGATAAAGGAAAAGTTGAAGAGGTTTGAAACTGTCTTAGAGAGCAATCAGCAAAACAAAAGCAATTACCATGTTTTTGTACAGAATATCTCAAACATAACCACAGTTGGTCCCCATATGTTTCTAGAAACCACCACAAGCACAAATTAGAACATGCTGTGTGGGAAAATGAATTGGTAGTTCATTAGAGAAAACAGTTACAGTGTGAATAAATGTCTCAGATACAGATTTAATTTAGGTTATAAAGGACATTGGGTGTGAATTAAATAACAATAGCTACTAATGCCATGTTCTTAAGCATAAAACATATATAAAATATATATATAATTATAAAATGGGTAAATATGCATCTAAGTATTTTTGGTAATCTATTTTATAATACATTGGCATGACTTCAAGGATATGTAAAAATATGTAAAAATCCAACCTAGGATGACTGTTTAGAACTAGATGGAAAAAATGAACCACAGAACTGGAAAATCACATGTTTAAAATATTTTGTTTAAATGGCTTTGCTATACAAAGCCCCAAATAGGGTACTGAGGCATTACAGTGATTTCCAAGCAGAAGTTAAGGCTGGGTGAAATGACTTTAAACTATTAGTTTATTTATTTATACCCACCACAAAGATTTAAGACTGCGATTAAGACTACCACCACTGGAAACAAAAACAACGGTTTAATTAAGTCAAAACTTTAAAAAATAACTCCTGTCCCTCAAAATGATGACAAAATTAGTTCCATTCTCAAATGAGTGAACTGTGTTTTAAGTATTTAAAAAATTTTTATAGTGATTGAAAAGAATCACCTTTATTTGCAAATAGACATTTTGAATTTTAGACTGGGGATAATAAAAAGATTTCCCTGTAGGCTCAAGAGGGAAGGGGCCTTGAAGGCAGATGTGAAAAGGTGAGGAGTGTTCCTTAAAGTACGGGTTGGTCATTTAAAATGGTACGTGGTTCACTTCCCTGCTGTAACTCTCCCAGCTTCTTAGTAAAATACTTTGAGGAAATGAAGACATAAGAGATGACAGTTTACAATGTCAACATTAATATAAGACTGGTTGTTGCCAGAGTCTGAGAAGACCTGGGATAACATGGAATAACAATAAAGTGTGAAGCTACACCTGAAATAGAGCATCCGGCTCCCTGGAGAGAAAGTAGGGATATACCACACCCTTTCCAAAGTAAGGATTACCACGTCCCTTCTTAAAGTAGGGATATTCCAGAACTGCTTCCCAATGTCTATTCACTGACTCATCAACCCTTAGCTAAGTTTCTGCCATGCATGCACAACTGTTTGCACACCACTTCCCTTTGATATAACCTCCATAGCAAAAAGGTACCTTTTTTTGTTGTTGTTGATTGGGAAGTTATGATTGTCATGAAACAACAGGAAAGGATGAGATTGCCAGTGGTTCAGTACGCTAGAGTTTGAAGAATGACAAGAAAAAGAGGGATAGAGTGGAAAGAAGAAGACATCAAGAGCCCTCATAGCTACATATACACACATTTATCACATATATTTTTCATATATGTGATATATATGTGTGTGTATGTATAGACACAGAAGTGTTACTGAATGCCGTCAGTTCAGAGTGTCAGAGAACCAGGCAGTGAGGGCGGGAGACGCTACCGCCTCAAGTGAGCAAATTGGTCTGGAGCACTGGTTAAGAGTACAGGCTCAGTACTAGATTGCTGGGCCAAATGGCAAATTCAATCTGGCAGTTTCCCTATCTGGAAATCGAAGATGGCAATGGTAATTTCTTTTAAAAATTACTGTGAACATTTATTAAACAATCCATGTAAACTATTTAATTCAGCTTGGCACATACTGAACACTCAAATGTGAGGCATTTTATTAGGGAGTAGAAGATGACTTATCAAGGAAAAAATATTTTTGAGGCAATTTAGTATAGAAAAAGCAAGAGGCATAATCCATAGAGAATGACTGTTTTAGGCTGAGGAGAGAGATGCCTGTAATCCTGGGACAGGAGAGGATCTTATTAACACACAATCAAGATATGGGGAAAACAAGCCAGCCACATGTTGATGTTTGGGCCTTATCCCTTGGGCTGACCGTTTGAGTAAGTGTGGGGTTCATTCCAACTGCCTTTATCTGGATCTATCTGTTGGAGGGGTCACTTTGCTTAGTGACCCTGATGTGCCAGAGAAGTAACACCCACTCCCCTCCCCTCTAGAAGCCCTCAACAAATGACCAACAGGAGCCGGTATATACCCCCAGTCCCTCTGAGAGCCAAAGAGCTTCCTAGACTTTCCCCATAGGATTCAGTTCCAGTTACCCACAGTGTCGTTGACCTTACAGGGCACCTTTAATTTGCCGCCTTCCCTTCCCTGACTCCAGTTCCTACTCCACTACCAGTGGTCCCTTCACCAACCATACGTACTACTTGCCCTTAAATTCTCATCTCAGGGACTTGTGGGGAAACTCACACTAAGACACCACACATACCTCTAGTTGTCAAAGAGTGTCTCTTGCTAGCCCACACTTAAAATTTGTAAACAGAAAACAATGACGACAATGTAAGACCTTTTAGAAAGACAACACATTTGGGGACTAATTGAACATGACTTTCAAAGCCAAAATCAGAGACCAGAGTTTGTACTTTGACACGGCTCATAGTCATTTCTAATGGAAAATATCGACTAAGGAGAGACATACTGGCTCACTAAGTAGACATTCCTAATAAAAAATGCAGACTAACAAGAGCAATTGGGTGATTTACCAAGAAATAAACATTAGACTGGTTTTATGTTTTTCCTTAGCAATATCTGATGCCAAGTGATAGCATTCTTTATGTTTCAAGAATTTTTATAATAATTAAGCTGTTATATATTAAGGTCACAAAATGTATTTTCAGACATGCAGGGATTGCAAAAAGAATTACTGAAAAAAATAGTCCATTTAAGCAGGAGGTAGATCAAAATTAAGAACTCAAGAGTCTTGAAGGCCTAATATGAAGGCCTTCATATTAGTGATGATACAAAGCCATTCAAAATATGGTTGTATAAATAATTATTTTAAATTGAATAACTGTTTTATATAATCTGGTTATGAAATTAAACAAAAATTTTAAAATTACTATTAAAAAAGAAAAGAGAAAAGCAAAAAAATACTAAATAAACATAACCCTCTGACATTTCAGGTTATATTAACTAATATTAAAATTTCATGATGTAACATAGAAATCAAAACATAAAATTCTATATCTGCTATCTTTTAAAATTGAAAATAAGATACATAACTTGCAAATTCAGGAAAAAAATAAAAGTAAATGAATAAGTCCATGGATAAAAAAATGGAAGAAACCGGAAACAGAAAAGAACATAAAAAGCAGAAAGCATGATGTTTTGACTCTCATGTTTTGACCATGTTTGACATGGTGTTTGACTCTCCTATCATAGAAATTCCCAAAGGCAGGGATCTTGTCTGCCTTATTTACTGGAATTTGCTGGCTTCAAGAAACACGCCTGACATATAACAGAAACTCAATAATTATTTATTGCCTGAATAAAAGCCAAACATACCATCTTTAAAACACACATAAATGTCATAATCTTACCTACTAAAAGACAAAATCTCCTGGAACTGGTTTACAAAAATATATTCTAACCACTTTAAGAATTATATCTAACCCAAAATGAAATAAAAATGATTAAATTTTAATAGCGTATCAGTGAAATATATTTTAAAATCCCTTAAAAATATAAGAAAAAGCTAAAATAAACAGTACTGCTAATATTGTTGAGACCATAACACTTTCTTTTAGCTTTGACAGATAATGTGAAAGACATAAAAGTAGGGATATCAAGGATTTAAAACAGAAATTAAGATTGAACTAATAAAGATAAAATTTTACATTATGTAAAAAGATATATATCTTTATTTTTCAAGTGAATTTGTCCTCAAGATACAAAAATACACTAAAAGCTATAGTAATTAACACATTATAATACTAATACAGAAATACACTATATGTGTTTTTGGAAAAATAGTATTAAGTTTGTGATAAAGTTACAACAAACTCATCAGGAATAAATGCATTAATGTTACATAATACTTTCTGCGAAATGGACTACTTGGGGAAGAAGTCTTCTCCTTACAGCACATAGCCAATTAAATTTAAAAAAGAAACCAAGGGGAAAAGAAAAACCTAAAAGAAAAATGTGCATGAATGTTTATTCCCTGCCTGAGAAAGAATTTTGTATGCCTCTAAAGCAATGAAGAAATTACATCTAAAAATACTGATACAATTGTCCTTTAGAAGCTCAGGGTTACCTAAGTATTGTAAATCAATATGATAATCTAATAAATGACAAACGAAGTATATTTGCTACATATATAATTTGTAATATTTTATTTTAATATGTTTCATGTTTGTATAGTATATTTTATTTATATTATAAATATGATTTATAAATTTCATTTAATTACCTTAAATATAAAAATCTCTTGTGAATAAGATTTTTCAATCTTGATTTTTAAAAATGGATGAGTCATGAACAATTTGCAAAATAAGAAATATAAATATGGAAATAAATATGCAAAAAAGTTCAGCCTCATGATTATTCAAATCAATGCAAATAGGAAATATATGATATTTTTTATTCATCAAATTAGGAAGAATATTTTTTAAAATTGAATAACTGATGCTGATGTGGGTGTGGTGAAACCAGTGGTCTTGGGCATTGCTCATAGCAAAGTAAATGAATACAACATTTCTAGAGAGCAATTTGGCATCGGATCTCAAAAGCCTATAAGAATTTCATGTTGTCTCACTCAGTGACTCTACCTTAATTAAAGCTGCAGACAAACATTCATGAAGAATGTTCATTATATAGTTTTTAAGTAACTATGCATAATTTATATATTCAGAAGGAAAAGACATTTCTCGAAAAAGGAAAAAAGAGAAAAGAGAATGATAGACTTAAAAAAAAAAAAAAACAGAATTGTACTAACATAGAGTGGCTATTTTGTGTTGGAGGAGAAACTTTATTTTCCTAGAGTAGAAATAAGTCGACCAGCTTTGGGGTCAAGTGAATGAATGCAAGAGACGTGACAAACAAAATGTATTTGAATACACCCAAGTCCAGAAAAGAAGCAGCCTGTTACTCACAGAGCCACAGTGAGGCTAAAGTGGTAAGTTGCCCGGAACTGGAAGTGGTATCGATTAATCATCAGGAGCACAGCCCCAGTAACCAAGGTCTTCTGAAAACTGTGGATACGAGTAAGCAGCAGGAACGCCTGGCCAGCCAAGCTCCATGCACAGGAATCTTCTTGTGACTATGTCATTGGATGTAAGTTCTTAGTGAACATTACTCAACACTTCACCTATGTACTCGTGCCTGGAGATTTATATCTTGTGTGCTAAACTGCAACAGGAGACGGTTTACACGGTTATTTAGACTTTGGGCTCTAGAGACAGACAGACATGGGTTTGTCAAACGCTGGAGTTGGAACTTAGTATCTTAAGTAAGTTATTCAAACACTAACTCTCAGTTCCTTCATCTGTATAATGCAGATAATTGTGCATGTTTGCATTAGACATACGGTGTCTAACATCACAAGTGGCCTTGTTGATGGTATATGATTGGAGCGCAGAGGTGTGTATGCAGGTGTACACTGACGGCCTCTCCTGCACCACCCTCTAGCCAGCCTCCTCTGAGCCCTTTCCTTGACTAGGCCTCAACCGTGGCCTATGAAGCCATGAACAAACACTAAAATAGGTTCTAATAACTCAGAGCTGCATCCTTAGGATAACTCTAGTCCCCTTACAGGGCCTACCTGAGAAAACTCAAGGCTGCCACAAGAATTTACTGTTTGTTCCAGCCATACCTGGAGATGGGGCTCCCAGCTCCCAATCTTGGTGGGAGGGCAGGATTATAACATCGACAAGGGCTGGTTAACAAGACCAGATGGATTTCATAGGTACCAACCTCCCCTTCCTGCTTTTTGAAGTTTTTCACTTCCCTGACTCTACTGAGCCCCGACTGTCCCACTTGCTGTCCCCTTACTGGAGCAGGGAGCAGATAAAAGTCTCCAGATGTTTAAAAGACTTCCAGAGAAGAGTCAACATCTCTTCTTATAAAACATTCATATTGTCAAGATCGCTCTCTCTTAGTTAATTTCATAATGACTGTAAGGTTTTGAGCATATATTTTAGTCTAATCACCCTGTCCCTTTTTACCTATAGAGGTAAACTCATATTCAAATAACATTTATTAGGTTTTTGGCATTAAAAAAAACACAAAACATTCATTCATTTGGCTTTTACAATAAATACAGAAAATGTATCTTATTAAACAAGGAAAATGAAATTTGGAGCAAGCAAGTAATTATGAGGTATTTAGGAAAACAGTGGGGGTTTGAGCTGACTCCTCAGGTGCCATCTAGTCCAGGGACACACCAGTGTCCCAGCCGCCATGCTCCTTTCCTACATCCCTGGCAGATGTTACTACTGTGCATGGAGTTCTGTCTTGCTGCACCAAAGCATGGGTGCAGAATCCTCTACACAGACTCTCATCCAGGGGTGAGAGTTGGCATGAAAGTTGCCATCTCTGACTTGGCAGAATATCATGATAAAAGCATGCTCATTATTTATTAACTTAAAATGCTTTCTTCATAGGACATTAATAATCACTGAGGTGACTTGTATCTGTTTTACATGAAGGAGTTCCAAATAGAACTGAATATTCCTATACTATCCAAAATGTAACAAAATGAGATCTCTATTTCAGAGTCCCTACGCTTTTCAGTGTTTGGTCCCCAATTCATCCTTCTTGCTGATTTAGGCAAAGTTATATGGCTTTCCAAAATTCTGGGTTTTTTATATTGTTGCACAATATCATATTCCAATACCTAATGGGTTAAATATAATGACTATGGAAATGATAGAGTACAGTTTCAAAAGAACAACATGTGTGCACATGCCCATTTCTGCCTCAACTAGAAGGAACTGTTTTAGAATAGAAAATGGAAATATATTTTAAAGCTCATAAACTAGGAAGACACAGTAGTCTAAGGAACAATAATTAAAGCTAAGGAGATTATAATGAAGTCAAGAATGGCTATATCACTTGTTTGTGCACTGAAATTGAAATAATGCTGTTTAAAATTCTATTGAAAATATGATTGCTCATATCAGAGATGGCATAAATGAAGCTAGAATTTAATGAGGAAAGAAAATAGAATGACTCTCCAAGCCTGTGTAATTTGTTCAACTCAGAGCTAAATATATTATCTAAAAATGTATAGAAATTGATATGCTCATCATTCCATAGCACCAAAATGTTGGTGGATTACCAGAAAAGATTCATTATTACCCCTGAGGAATGAAGAATCTTTGCAGCAAAAAGCAAGAAAGTGCGTGGACAAAGGGTCAGTGTTCATTGTGAGGGTGAATTTCATGTTGGAGTGCTGCAAGTTATACACATCTGCCATGGTTTACAAGTATTCTCTGTATTTGCAGAATGTAATGAGCAGCTAAGAGAAGGTCAAGATTTCACCAAGATTTCAACCCATTTTATATTCTGCTGGGAAATGTTCTGAAAATTATAACATATCCCTGTTTATTTGTTTAAATGCAATGCCTGTGAATTTGGAAAGTATACTATTTAGAATGACATGGCAGAGGAGGGAATAAGATTCCCATTAATAGAAATGTTTTATCTTGTTGCTAAGTTTTTGTTACTAACATCGTTTTCTGTTTATAACACAAAGTGTGTGTCAGCAGATCACCACCTATCCTGTGGATCCAAAGAGGGTGCAAATATATCTTAACCAATGAATCTCCCCTTTTTGCTTGCCTGGGATGTTCAGAAATAGTAGCAGCAGTTGAAGGTCTTTGTCACAAAGCTTTTGTCTTAACTGTTGAAGTATTGCTCACTTAGGAAGTTGTGAAGGGATGGATACCTGGCTTCCACTATTTCTTTGGCTTCCTCCCCCTAGCACTTCTGTAGGACATAGAGGAGGAATTTCTAGTCCAGTAAAAGAACTCCTAATCTTACCTGCTTCTCACTTATCTTACAAAGTACCTTTCCATTGCAATCCCCTCTGCATGCCTGCATATGTATGTGCATGCATGCGTGTGTGTATATATGTGTTGACCGTTTCATTCTCACGGCCATACATTTACAGAATATCTACTAAATATTTACTACATGCCTGTTGTGCCATTACAGAAAGTGCAGAAATGAGGAAAGACTTGAAGTCATGCCATGTTTGAATCAGACAAACCTGAATTAAAATTTTTACTGAGCTGTTTACTATCTCTGTGACCTCAGAAATGCGGCCTAAACTTTTCTTTATAAATGGCGGTAAGAATATCTAGCTCCTAGAGTTGTTATGAGAAATAAATTATTGCTTTGCAATCAAAGCACATAGCACTTGGCCTTGTCTAAGCACTCAATAAATAAATGCCAGATACCTAATAATGATTAAATTTTTAGCTAGTAAAAAACCATTTCTTCCTCCTCCGTCATTGTAAAGTTTTCTCTCTCTCTTTACTGGATCATTCTCATTAACATACAAATATTTTGATATATCATTTATGTAAAAAAAATTTGCCTTACCCCACTTTTCTACTCACTTCCAGGCTGGTTTCTCTGCTCCTTTCTCTGCTCCTCTGTCAAGAGTCTGTGCTCCTTCTCTTTAATTCGTCCCATTCTACCTTGAAATCAATCACATCAGGCCTTCTGCCTTTCAACTTCACAAAAACTACTCTTATGAAGGCCACCGATGGCTCCCATTCTGCCAAGTCTACAGGTCAGTAGTCAGCCCTTCTCTTAACTGATTGTCGGCATCATCTGACCGAGTTAATTTCTCCTTCCCCTTCGAAACATTTTCTTTGCCAGGCTTCCAAGACGAGGTATTCTCCCGGTTTCTTCCCACCTCACCGGAGCTCCTTTTCAGGGTTCTCTGTGGGCTCCTAGTCATCTCCCCAACCTCCTAGACTTAGAGTGCCCTGCGTTCAGTCTTTGTATTGTTTTTCTCTCTCTGCATGTTCTCCGAACGATCTCTTCTAGTTTCATAGCTTTCTATGCCAATGACGCACAGATTTATTCCTCCAGCCTAGACCTGGCTTCTGAATTCCAAGCTCTGCTTATTTTATTTTTCATTGGATGTTCAACTGACATCTTCAAATTAATGGTTTTGGTCTTTCTTCGAAGTTTGCTTTTCTGACAGTCTTTCTTATCATGGTAAATGACAACTCTGTCCTTCCTCTTGTTCATGCCAATGACCACACAGATATCCTTGAGTCTCCTTTTTTTATATATTGTACATTACCGCATTTATCAAATTTGTTGTCATAACCTTCAAAATGGATCCCAGCCTGGACTACTTCTCACCGCCCTGGCACACCACCTTGCATCTCTTCAATGAATCAGTTGTGTCTTCACAACCTAGCTGGCAGCTACTGTAATCCTTTCCAATTACAAGTCAGCTCATCGTACTTTGTTCAAAATCCTCTAACTGTCTCACTTTGGTAAAGACCATGGTACTCACAACGGCCCACCAGCCGGCCCTGTGATTCCCTCCACAGCCACCCACCCTGCTCTTCTCTGACCTAGTGTCCAGCTGTGCTCCTGCCACACTGGCCTCTTTGCTGCTCCTCAGACAGCCGCACTCCAGCCTCAGTGACTGTCCACCTGTGTGCGCTTCTCCTTCCGCCAGACATCCACGGGGCTCACTCCCTCACCTTCTCCTGTCTTTGCTCAAACGCCCCCTTCTTACAAGGGCGTCACTGAGATACCCCATTTAAAATTGCACTTCTACCCAACCCACCACTTCCCATCTTGTTTTTTTTTCTTTTATTCCATAGCAATTATCACCATCGCATATACTGTTTACTTAACTTACATGTTTTTTATTGGCTGTTTTCCACACTTAATTTAAACTCCATGAGAGTGGTTTTTTTTTTTTTTAATTTACTTTGTTTTTAATACTATTTCCAGAGTTAGATTCAGGTTTTGTGAGGCCTGGAGCATGTTTTAGCCGTACCTCTTAAAAATATAAAGTCAGGTATAAAAATTGATATTTATATAGAATGATAAGAAAAATTGCAGCCAAATTACACTGTTTAAAAAGCTTACAGCTACAAACACCACAAAATTCTTAAAAATATAAATTATGCAAATTTTGCTGCATACTTTTTAATCAATATTAAATAATAATTTTGTAATATATTTTTCAATAAAGAAAAAAATGCATGGTTAACTGAAATTTGTTTTACATTTTTAATAGTTTGAAAACTTACTCTTTGCTTCACTACTCTTATTGGTAAAGTTGTGGAAATGTTTAGAATTGTTATCAAATTTGGGGAAACACCGATCTAGCTTCACTTATGTAGAAGTTTTCTAATGTAGAAGAAATTTTCACATGCTGGCCTCCGGCTCTGTCCATTTCTAGACTTCTTTTCCTGTCCTACACATGTGTTTCCAGTGTGGACAGCCACGGACACTTTTAGATCATCAGACGCACTCTGGCCTAATGAACTAGCACAGAGGGTGACATGAGTATTCCTGAAAGCAATAGCGATGCCCCACTGAATAGCAGTAATGTAACTATACTCCAAAGTGACTGCAAACCACAAAACACAAACTAAATGTAATTCCCAACCAACTTCCACATAGGAGAATTGCAAAATGACCTGCAGCTGCCACAGCACCACCATACGTGAAGAGTAGTGTTATGGAAACAGTGATGAGAAACAGTGGTCTAAACAAACTGCAGTCAAAATATCCTATTTACATAAATTTTACAAAAGCATATGATGCCTCATTGGTCCTGGGAGGAGGGAGGGAACCTGTGTGAATGAAGGGAACAGAAACTTAAGCTCCATTCGCTTCTCTGTTCGAACCTACGTCTGCTCCAACTCTTGGCACTGCACTGGACAGATAGCAGGACCACCCCATCTTTATACCGAACCTCTGCTTTGGGGAAAATCTTTTCTTTTGTTACTAATATGTGGCCTGTTTATTGGCAAGTTCTGTTTTATCTTTGTGCCACCTATTATGTATGGCAACTAAGTGTCACACCTTTAAAATACTGGATAAAATAAGGCCAAATTGTCACTATGTGCTAGGCATTCTTCAAAGCACTTGACAAACAAAAAATGAACACTCGTAACGACACCCTATGAGGTAGCTGTTTTTATTATTAATATCTTCCCTTCACAGAGAAGCAACCGCTGGCCAAGTCTCACTGTAGTTAAGTGATGGAGTCAGGGTTTGAATCCCAAGTGATTTCAGATTTCACAGTCTGTGCCCAGGACGGATTTGTGCCTGTTGTTTTATGTACATTATCTGGTCTCATTCCCAAAAGACTCCATGCAGTAAGGTTTATTCCCATTTACAGATGATGAAAGTGGCTTGGAGAGACAAAGTAATGTGTCCAAATTCATACAGTTGGTCGGTGGTGGTGTTGGAATATAAATCCACACCCCTCTGACGTGGATCCACGCCCTTTCCTGGCATCGTTTTCTAGTATCAGTTTCTGTGGTGCATCAGATCCCATCAGAGGGCCCTGGGAAGCGCGTGAATCACATGAGAAGTTGCCATTGCAGGTGAGAAACCACTGAAAGAAGGGTAGGAGACCCGCAGACTAAGTTCTCCACCTTTCTTCTTGTAACTTGGGGCCCACAGGGGCCTCAGGGTGCTGTGGTTCTGCTACTGCCCAAGGCCCCTGTGTCTGTCCTTCTCCTCAGCCCGTCAGTGCCCGCCATGTGGGCACGGCCAGCATGCCATGCCGGGGAGGCTCACGCACCATGGGTGGCTTAGAGATTGTCGTGGACAGTGGATCAGGCTTTCCTTCATTCTGAAGCTTTTTGATTCAAAATAAAAACTCACAAACTAAGTTCTTTTTTTCTCTTAGAAGGTCATTTGCCTTTATTACACATTTTATTAATGTTATGACTTGACCGTAAATGTTTTCTCCCTGATTTCCCTATACAGTGGAAAGAGTATGTTAATAGAAAGAAAAGAATTTGTAAAAAAATCTTTTGTACATAAATTTCTTGATCACATTACTATGGTCATTCGTTCAGATGTGCAAATTCGTACACTTTCCTCTTCCTATCAAGTTCATGTCCCATAATCTCCTGACAAAAATTCTGAAAATAGGTGAAACTTCCATTTTATTTGTTATGAATCATTAGTTTGAGATTCACTTTATAAAGCAAAATTATACGGAATTTAAAAAGCGTATTCTGGAATAATAGTGGTTAGTAAGCAGAAAGAACTGTGACAGGGAGAGTACAACCCATGACGTGGTGTGGTGTGGACTCACCGGCCCCCTCTCTGGCCTGCTGTTTGGTGAAAGTTTTCATTTTTCAATCAGTTGTTTCTGCATCTTCTAGACACAACCTTGGGAATTTTTTTTCTTGGGTTTATGGGGATGCTTGTAAATTGCTCTGGATGAAAATGCAGGGAGCCGATACTTGAAAAGTTTTCTGGGCTTTTTAAAATGTACCATTTAGATAGGAGAAGAGCTGAAGAGATCTAGGATAAAAGTAAAAGTATGCGTGACACAGGCAAGAAGTGTTTTTCAAAAAGGGCTTACGACTGAGGCAAAAAGGGTCTGTTGGTTTATGCCTTTCCCCATTCTTGCTACAATCATTGTCTCAGGAATGAATTCATATTCTGCATCATTTTCGGTTACCTTTATAGTCTTTCTTACAAGAATGAAGAATGAAAATTTTAATGCCTCATATATTCTATGAATTACTGTAGATGGCTAGACTGCACTACTTTGATCTTTCCTATATTCTGTGGTTTGATTGGATCGTGATGTGAATGGAAAGCAGCACAAAACAAATCAGTTTCTGAGAGAACGACTTTAACAAGAAAAAGGGAAAAAATGCACCTCAGCCCACTTCAGAATATTACATATGTGGCCGTGAGAGTCCAGATAATGCCGCCTGCTCCTGTGTCCAACTCGAAACGATCTCAGTCTTTCTGGATGATACACGTTCTGTCCTGGGAATTCATTATCAAAAATGGCAATTAAGCTTTGGAACACAAAACAGTTTATTATCACTTAGATTTATGTGTTTGCTTCCCATGAGCCTTAGCACAGCAGCTTGCACACAGCAGGTGTGTGGCACACGTGGAATGAACAAATGAATGAATGAATGAATTCTATGCTAATATACTAAGATAAATGGAGCCACGCAGATAAATTTTTCTACTCCTGTGCATGCTTCTCCAATGCAAATTAGCTCAGGGTCAGTAAATAGAAGAATCATGTTATTTTAATGTGGAAATTGTGTTAGGTCATAAGCAATTTTTTCCAGCATTCTAATGGTTTGTGTCACCAAAGTAATCCGAGTCGATCTTCAAATATGCCAGCGTGGCGGAGCTCAGCGGGCTGGGCAGGAGCACCAGGTGCACGTGGTGGCTTTCCCCGGCATTTCTTCTTTTTTCAGGTTGACCTCTTGCTCTGTTTGGAAGAGCGTATGGCATGGTTTCTCACATCCAGGGGCATTTTACCTCAACTCCTCTGCATGACTCCTTCAATGAAGCTATCATTACCTTTATTTAAAAGTGAAGTCTTACATCTAGTGTAGTATTATTTTAAATTAGAAATTTAACATGTCTCTTTTTATGAGTTAGAATTTAATTTGCTTTTGTTAGTGCTCTGATTACAAAATTGTGTAGGTTTGACAGTCTTCCCTACCCCCCAAATACTTACTTTTAGTGTATAATTTTGGAGAACATAAGGGTCTTTTTTTCCCCAGGAGTGCTCATATTTCATTATAGTAAAAAAGCCTATATTGGTCACCAAAAAAAAAGACACAAGAGAGTCAAGGAAAAGAGTTAGCCTATGCAGGACAGGGAAAAAAATGGTTTAATGAGTCTCTGACTGTCTTGGCAAGAAAAATCTTAATAGTGGCTGAGCGTAGAGGATTTCAGAGATTGCATATTCCTACCCATTCCTTTTACAGATGAAAGAATGTCACCCAGAAGGATTACATGAATGGCCAAAGACCTTACCTTGATATTGACAAACTGAAATCAGGACCTATATCTTGGGACATCTGTCTCAGCAATTCTCACACTTGTGGAAACTGGCTGGCACTCATCTTGGTGCTATCCTTCCCATCTTTATTTTTTTATTTTTATTTTTGAGACAGGGTCTTTTTCTGTCGCCTGGGCTAGAGTGTAGTGGTGTCATCACAGCTCACTGCAACTTCACCTCCTGGTTTCAAGTGATCCTCCTGCCTCAGCCTCCCACATAGCTGGGACTACAGGTACACACCACCACACCTAGCTAAGTTTTCTATTTTTTTTGTAGAAATGGGGGTCTTGCTATGTTGCTTAGGCTGGTCTTGAACTCCTGGCCTGATCCAGCTCAGCCTCCCAAAGTGCTAGGATTATAGGCATGAGTCCCTGTGACTGGCCCATGTTTTCTGAAGGAAGCTTACATCATGCTAATGCCTTAATTTTTTTCCGGTAAAGCAAGGATTTCTTTCCTTGCCATTAGCTTGTATTGTAAGTAGATAACAATGCCTGTCAGTTTGCCTAGGCAGTTCTAATTTGTACTTGTTGTCCTGATCGCTAATTATTAAAAATCCGTGTTCTTAAAAGTGACCTACTTTGGATGGTAAATTAGATGACTGCCCTTGTCATGAGGCACCGTCAGGAATCCAAAAATCGTATCTTCTCCGTTCCCCTCCTTGCATATTCAAATCCTATCCATTCTTCAAGACTCTGCTTAAATTCAGGTTGCTACACGAAGCCTTTGCATGGTTGCACAGTTTCTAGTTACCATCTATCTCTGAATTTCCTAGCATTTTATTTTAAGTCCCCAATGCTGTATCATCTTGAAACTTGTGCTCTGTAATTTATTTCACAGTTTATTTCAGTGTTTCTCAAAGGGGGGCACTGTTGACATTTTGGGTAGGACGACTTTTTGGTGTGCAGAATTCTCTCTAACAGTGGAGGATGCTTCGCAGTTCTGAATGCTGAAAGGGTCCTCCAGTATTGTGGCAGCTCAATGTGTCTCCACCCATTTCCAACCCACCGTAAGGTGCAGAACTCACAACCACCCACCCCCATTGTAAACTGAAGATAAGGCTGAGAGCTCAAGATCCAAGATTTATTTACTTTTGCATCCTTTCTCTGCCTCTTAACCACCTACCGACTTCCCACATAAATGATGGGAATTCGATTAATATTAGTAGAATGAGTAACCTAAAAGGATTCTTGTAGGCATCTGATATAATTTAACATTATTGTTCCAAACTAAGAGAAAACAAAGGAAAATGGAGATGCTTCCTCCGAGCTGAGAAGATACCTTAAACTCTTTAGCAAAACTTGCCTCTCTCTATCCTCTTGTATCTTCAGTAGAGATAGAAATTGCTAAGCACAGGTGGGGGCCCTGGAAGGTAATTCGACAGTCCCACCACTTCCACCCCATGTATTGGAGGTGATGGGTTACGGACAGTTACGTTGAACAGACAGACTCTCATGTTGAATCAAATAGCCAGAAGTATTGTTATTACCACTGCTATTCTTCCTACTCCTTCTCCACCTACTGCTCCTAATCCTATTAATAGTAATTGCAATAGCTAACATACCCTTCATGTTTTTTTGTGTGTGCCAGACACTTTTCTAAATTTTTATATGAATTAGGTAATTGAATCCTTGCAAGATGACAATAAAATATATATAGGTGTTACTAGTCGTCCCTTTTACAGATGGGGTAACTAAGGCACAGAGTGGGTAAATAACCTGCTCGAGTTCAGACAGTAAGTGATGGAGCCAGGATTTGAACTCAGGCAGTCTGACTTAGTCACCCTTAGTCACCACGAGAAATGCTGTCTCTGCATCACTGTACCTCTCACCCTGAGACTCATAATCTGGCCAGTGTTTGCTGACTCTAAAATGCCTCTCGTGATCCTCTTGCACTTACATCTACAGCATTATTGTGTATCGTAATTGGAAACACGTATTGTCTATTATTCTTCAAAGACTTTTGATGACATTTATTTATTTTAGTTTGAGCTTCGAGAGGTCAACGTAGCATATTGGCACACGCGCCTGTGCAGTGAGGTAATGTATGTAGCCCACAGTGAGACGGTGTGATGAATTGGTTAAGAACCTTGGCCCTCTAGTGCCAGAATTCTTGGGTTCAAATCTTGGCTTTACCACTTACTAGCTGTGTGACCTTAAGTGAAACACTGTCTCAATGGCCTGATCTCAAAAATGGGGTTACTACAAGTATGTACCCCAGAGGGCTGTTGTAAGAGTTTAATGAACTAATGTAGCTGAACACTTAGACCTGAGCCTAGCAGAGAGAAGCTTTCGTTAAAGGCAGCATTTTGGTGTAGGTGTTCATGAACTGCTTCTAAGACAAAGGAGAAGATGCAATCATCTTCAGTTTTTATAAGTCAGAAAATCTAAATGCAAAGCAAAATTGCCTTTGATCAGGTGAGCTGGGAGCAGCAAGATCCACGCTGGAGCAGTGGATTGGGGATCCAGTGACCGAATCTCTGATCTCAAAGCCCCATCAGTTGTGGGATTGGTTTACTTCCTTCTCACTGGTTGCCTTGTCTGCAAACTGAAAGAAAAAAGGAAGTTTGTGTTTATCAAATTCCTGAAGAAAATTCATGTAAATGTTGAGTATTTTATGATGAGGGAGAGGCGGGAGTGTTTTCCTTAGGGTGGCCATATGATTGTCATTCCCACATAATGCAAGCTCACAAGAGCCAGGCCATTTTCAGTTGTCTTCAGAAAAAAAACATCAGCAGTACTTTGAGGAGGATAATTTTAAGAACAAAATCTCTCTCCACTACAGAAGGAAATGTACAGCTGTCTGTTTTCCCTCTCATGACATTCAGCTACTAAAGGCAAGAATTCCATTTTATTGGCTTCTTGTAATCAAGATGGTGTGACCTTTACAGGATTAATATCTCATTCTTTTGCTAACTAATTTACTCTAATAATGCAGGAAGATGCTTTATAGTGTAAAAAACACCTTGGGGTATTGGGATTGGATATAATAGCTAGAAAAAAGCTATTAAGTTTGGATATATTGTAGGAGTAAAACCTTAAATAAAAATTTGTAACCATGGGACATGGAAAATTTCTTTTTTTAATGTTGGAGTTTTGCTTTTATTAGTTCTTTGTTAAAAGAGCTGCTCTATTTTTGCAGTAAATTTTCAAGGGCCTCTACCTTTACTTAGTCTTTTGTCATCTTTACATTTATTATTCTTGTATTTCTCCATTTTATAGAAAGCCAAATTAGGTGGTCCTATCACAGCCTCGATATTAATTTAAATCTGGCCATAAGTAAAGACTCCAGGGACACATTTCCGCCTTATCAGATTGTGAGCTCACCCAAGGTAGGGGCCCTCCTTCTGAATCTCCCTATTCCCAGGGTGTAATCTAGTGGCTGGCATACAGCAGGTGATCAATCAATGTGTAATGCATAAATAGTGATTTTTTTTCTCTGCACCTGAAAATTTCAGTGTTTACATTTGCAATCACTAGGCATATCTTTGCAATGTCTAGGTACCTAGGTTAGCAATTCCTGCTAACTCTGACTTTACTCATCCCTTAAATAGTTTCAGGGATATTCTGTCTCCTTTGTGGTCTCTTCCTCTTCTCCCTGATCTCCAGAGAATCATAATAAGGACAGCTAGTTGATTAAACTTTTCACATAAACCAAGTACTGTTCGAAGCATTTCACACACAGCAATGCTAGTCCTCACAACAACTCTAAGAGGTGGCTACTGGGATTATCTCCACTGGATGATGAGGATGTTGAGTGGTGAGACCATTCAGGTAGTTGGATGCAGACCCAAGCTGCTTAACCATTAGTCACTATGATAAATGTCCCAACCACAAGTTGAGAGGCCTTGGGCCCTTCACCCTCCTCCTTTCTCCATGCTCCATCATGTGATCTCAGTTCTTTCCATTGGTTCACGCACATCCATCCCTTATGTATATCTTCTGTTTAGACCTGTCCTCCAAGCTCCCCCTTTCTTAGTAAATTGCATGCTTGATATCTCTGTATGTCGATCTCACATGCCTCTCAAACTTAACATGTCTTCAATTTCTCCAAGATCGCTTTCCTGGCCCATCCCTCTTCCAGGGAATGGCACCACTTATAATGTTGGGATTAAACCAGAAATCTGTCCCCTACTCCCCACACTCTTTGGCTTTGTATAAAATGAAGAAATACAAGAATAATGAAAGTAAAGATGACAGAAGACTAAGTAAAGGTAGAGGCCCTGGAAAGTTTACTGAGACTAGAACAGCTCTTCAGCAGGAACCACCAATCTTCTGTCCTGAAACATGTTGACTCACCTTTGTTTCCACTTTCACTCCATGACCTTTATCCTGGTCACCAATTTCTTTCACCTGCAGTCTCCTACCAACTCTTTCTGCTTTCATTGTTATTTTTCACCAATTCATTCTCCACCTGCAAAAATGACAATATTTTTTTCTTAAAATGTAAATAGTTTATCATATCATTTTTACACTTAAAACCCCTAAGTGGCTTTCTCCTGAACTTAGAAAAATAGCCAAACTTTTGTCATTGCACGAAAAGACCCATATAATCCAGGCCCCGCTTATCTCTGTAGTACCTATTATAACTTTCAATTATCTTATTTGTAATTTTATTTATTTTTAAAAACATCTATCTTTCTAGAAAATAAGACTTTTTAAGGCAAAAACAATATCAATTCCATTTGTTATCGTATCCTCAGCTCCTAACTATCTCTCTGACACATAATAAGCACACAAGAAGTATTTGGTAAATATATGAGAAAAACTTTCTATCATATTTCACCCAAGCATTCTCCACCTGAATCTAATGCTAGATGGCATTCTATGCCATTTTTTCCTCTCTGCAAATTATTACATTCTTTATTTTAGTAGGTATATTAGATAGAAATATTTCAATAGTTCCTTCTCTTTCAGTATTTCTATTTGCTTTTTCTGGATATTTCTATCTCCACACCCTTGCTTTCCACCTTGAAAGAAAGAATGTTCCTCTTGTTCTTTTTGCCAACCTGCCACTCAGTTTCCTGACTTCACCTTCTACTACCATCTCAGGCCCTGGTTCCTTCCCTCTGTTATCCTCTGCCCAACGTCTTCAATCCTCTCTCCTCCACACTGCCTTTCACCTCTCCTTTGACACAATCAGGCGTCCTCCATCCTTTGATGCTCCCTTTGGCTAACATCTCATTCCTTGTTTCCTTTTATTGCCAAATATTTTGAGGTGCTGCAGTACCCATTTCCTCTAATTTCTTTAGTGCTTGTGTTATCTTTACACCCTTGCTAACTAAACATACTTTTTCTTCTGCACACAGTTAATCTCATCACGATAGCCTGTGCCCACTGTGGATAGCAACTTTCTTTTTGGAACCCTCCTATTTTCCTTCCCAGAATTCTAGACCATCTTGGGTCTTTTTCCGGTTCTATGAACAGCAATTTTCTGTCTTCTTCATGGGATCGCTATTATTTCACTGCTTCATAAGTGTGTACTTTTTCATAATTAAATCTGATCCGTTAGATTTTCTCTGTGTACAGAGTCTCCCAACAAAAACTCATTTATTTCCAACATAAACTTCTTTTCCTTGCAGATCAGTTTTTCCCGTGAATTTCTGCTTTTGTCGTCATGATCTTTCTAGGCTCTCAAACACAAACCTCCAATTAGTTTATTTATCCTATTAGTTTATTATCCTACTTCCTGCTAGCTTCCAGCCCTTACCATATTATTTAGCCCATGATGGGTGCTCAGCAAATGTTTGTTAGTTGAACTAAATAAGAAAAGCCATCATCTCACCTCTAGATTAGAACAATAAGCCTCTAAATTGTCACCATCTTCCCAACCAGTATCTTGTCAACTGATTCTTTACTCTGCCTTAAAATATGTTGGTCTTCACATAGTCATTGTCTAGAGTATTGAGGAGTGGCAAGCTGGTTTTATCTTTTGAATCAACCCTAAAGAATAGTAATTTCTGTCTAGAGCTAAGTATTAAGAAATATTTTGAGGTCCCAACAAGGCTTAGTAGGAGAGAGCATGATAATTGTTTAGTGATAGCTGTCATAGGTCCGAGAAGAAGAAATGCAGGTAGATATGCAACGTGTGATATGTTCATCCCTGGCCTACAGGGAAAACACTCGAGTGATTAGCTGAAGAAATCAAAACCTGAATTTTTTGGTTTGTGGCTCGTGGCTCATACTTTTGTTTCAGTTAACATATTGAATGATTTATAGTTTGCAATATTTTGCCTTAGCAAATTTCATTGCTTTTCCCCAGTGAAAAACAAATCTTCCAACTTTTCATGCTATGGTTGCTTATATGTTACCCTAACTTAGAAATTCCTTTTGTATTTTTATCTCCTTTCTCTCATCTTAATTTAAATCTATCTGTTTCCATAAAGTATCTGTTGCCAGAATACTTTAGTTCTGAATAGTGTCTTATGAAGTTAAAAAACTTGTTTTAAGTAAGGTACACAGATAATAATTGCTGAACACTTGGTTCAAATGAATGTCAGAAATACTAAGAGTGTCACTGGAGAAACGAATGGAAAGGAATGCTTCATTCTTAAATAAAACCCTGTTACTCAAAGGAGCTATAGTTAGTTATAGAGTGATCACTATTTCTGGTCATTAGCTATTGTGATAAATGACACGAGAGCATCTGTGTGTACAACCAGCATTCTCAAATGCTAATAAATCTGCTATCAAAATGAAGCCATAGTTTTGTCAGATAGCTCTAGTTCAGAATCTCCACCTCTGGAATGCATGCTGTGGAAACCAGGGTGTGGATTCGGAATTAACTATTCTGAGAGATAGTTATTCCATTTGCCTATTATTCTGAGTGCGAGGAGTACTAAATTGCTCTGGGACCTGTAATACATACAGACTCAGATGGATATTGAAAGCCTGCCCCACAGACCACTGTGGACTCTTTAGAATGTGTCCAAGACAACTGGAGTCCTTGAAAAGAACCCAGACCCCTGGAGATATTACGAATAATCTCTCTCTTTTTATATAACTGCAGGCTTTCTAGGCTGAGACTGAAAATATTTAGAAGATCCTGTAGAACAAAAATAGATACAGATGGTTCAAGAGGGTCAACTGTCCCATTCAGGTGGCTACAGGATACCCCCGAATGCCTTAGGTGGGTGTAATTTGACTGCAGCCATCATAGTTCCCCACTTGGGGGCACCAAAATGATGCCTCTGTTTTCTCTTCTTTATTTCTCATGGCAATAATTGTTTTACAATGAGATGAAACGAATTCCAGTATGCAGTTATTTTAGTATGAGGACAAGTTGGTAATGGTTTATATTTATCATTCACTCACACAGTCTGCTTTTAAAGCTTACAATCTCTCTATTAATGAGCTAGAAATTGGCTGCTTCCAAGAGGAGGTAATGTCCTTCTGATGGATAGTGCACTGGGCCAGGAGTCAGCAGACCCAGATGCCAGAAAAGAATCAGAGTTGTAAGGGACTTCAGAGGTTATAATCTGACCTCCTGCTAATTCACGAACACCCTCTACACTGCCCCTGACAAGTGATCATCCATTTCCAGTTCAGGAGGACCACTGAGTAATTGTGTGATTAGGCAAACCACTTAGCAAGTACATTATAGAATCATAGGGTGATTGAGCAGGAAAGGACCTTGGAGATGAACTAGTCAACCCCTTGACTCTGAGATGAGGGCCAATGAGGTTAAGTGACATACCTCTGAAGGTTGGGTAGGGCTAGAACGAAGTGTCCTGATGCCTAAGTCAGAAGGATTACTCCACCATAACAATTTCTCCATTGGCTAAATGGAGGTAGTGACAACTCTTTCCTAGATGTCAGCACTTTAGAAAAGGCAGTTGCAAATTGAAGATGTTATCACTGAATATTCTGACTATGGAATTATAGCAAAACCTGAGGGCTTGGGGGAGAGGAGAGAGAAGCAGCAATGGTTGTGGGGTCAGTTAGAAGTTAATTCAAATCAAGCAGTCTCAAATGGTATTATGCTCAAGAATAATAGCATTTTTCTTGAGCACCACTTTCAGGAAGGTTGCTTGTAGCAACCACCAGATTTGAACAAGCAAAACTGAGCTTCTCAATAATCTTGACTTGCCCTCAGGATTAGAGGAGTTCACTAGTTAAATCTGTTCATTAAAATTTCACTTTTTAATCCGTTTTTTCAAGCTTATCTCAAAGATATAAGTAACTTTTAAAATACATATCTCCTCAAACTGTGGTACTTTCAGCAATAGCTCCTTAGTTGAACAACTTGAGGATTAATTTGAATCACACTTCACTTGTGGGTGCCCAGAAAGTGTGTGATACCTTAGGGAGTTGCCTTACAGAGATTTTTAAAAATGTTTTTAAAATGAAATACACAGAAATTCTTTAAATTACATATGGTTTAATCTAGGAAAGGACAATTGAAGCCTTCATTAAAATAGATTTATTCAAATTTTATATGTGGAAATAAATTTTCCTGAGAAAACTTGGTATATACCTATCCAGATTGTAGCATTTCCCTACTTTCTAAATTAAATGTTGTATGTGAATTTTGGCTTCACAGTGGCATATATTAAAAGGCTTAGTCATCATTATTGTAAATATCCCGGAATTGAGTCAGGTTTCATTGGAGCTTAGCAGTAACTTCCTTTTCTTCTTCTCATTTTCATTTTCACTTTTTATATTTTTTTACTTCTCTTTTATATTTCCTTTCTATTTTCTTTCTTTCATCTATTTCAGCCTTTGTCAAGAATATAAAACTGTCTTCTACTGTACAAAAACTTAGTATTCTGTGTCTTAAGTTAATGAGGCAGTGTTGAACCTTTAGGAGGAAGAAAGGAGCTTTCCTCACTATGAAAGAAGCAATTTATATTTCGCATGCCATTTAATATTTTAAAAACTTTATAAGTAATTATTTTTTAGATCCAATTGCATATTAGGATAAGAGCTCAAAGAGATTCAGTATCTTATCCAATATTACCAAAATGGTAAATGCCAGAGCTGGGATTTCAATCTGGGCCTTTCCTGCTCCAAACCCTACATAGTTTACATCCCATCATGCCTGATACTCATTGAGAAGTATGCAATGATTTAATTATATTCAATATAGGCCGCCACTTTATATTACACAAACCAAGTGCCTTATCTTCTTTCTCTTTATAGCAATCATGGAGAACATCTAAACATTTTTATAGAGGCACAAAAGCATCTCTCAATAGAAGACTTGTAGTCTGCTTGGCCCTTAAAGAAGATGAAAGAAAAGGGAGAATTTCCCATTTGAAAGGCTCCGATATCTTACCTAATTGTGAGACAGAAAGAGCATCAACTTGCTGCCCCCCTGGATGAGGTAGAAAAGGGCGTGGCTAGAGCAAGAAATATAACATAAACTAAAATGAGTAGATGAAGTATTTTAAGTTGGAGTCACCATTACATTATTTAATGCTGTATTGAGTAAAGGACAGGAACCGGTATGGTGGAAGAGATTGCAAAAAGAATAGGTATCCCGACCAGCTGGAAGTTTGTCTGGGTGAACTGATTTTGGCTACCCTCCTCTGCATAAGATCCTTGGGTTATCTTCCCTGTCCAGCTACAGGCAACAAAGATGGCAGCCATGCCGTCACACGTTTCCTAATAGCCAGGTGGCAAGGTGTCCTTCACCAATATATGCCCTTTTGGTATTTTCCCATCAATCATTCAGGAACTATTAGGCTGTTTCATTTCCTATTATAGGAAACAGCAGACATTTTCTCTGCCTTGCCTGTAACTATATTGGTGGGAGGACATTTTCTAAAGAAATTGTATTGAACTCTTTTTTTTTCTTTTAAAGAGATTTCAGTGAAGTCAAAACAAAAATAATTGGTAGGCTTTCTTTTTGTCTATCTTAAAGGGGAAAAAAATGCCCTCTCCTATTTTAAAGATCTATTAAACAGCTCAGCTAATAGAAAGGGGGTGGGCAAAAAATAATAAAAGCACTAACTTCTGAACTTTAGCAGAAGTCTATATATCAGAATAAAGAAAATGATTTGGAAGAGCTCTTTGATAGTTTTTTTCACTACAACAAAGTACAGCCCTGCTTGTCAGCCCATCTGTATTTTCCCTTCATCTAATAAACTGGCTAGGCCAGAGCTGCAAAGGAACATTATAATATTGACAATATTGCTGGAAAGCCATGTGCTTTAGAATGAATTAACTTTTGCTGCACTGCTGAACATATGAAAAAAAAATTGGCTCAGCAGAAAAAAAATCACTTTAACCCATTTTTTGCCACCGGAGCTCAATGCAACAATCAAAATGAATAGGATCTGATACAGAAGCTAGTATATTTGTCCCCAGTAAGGAAGCCCATTTTGACACATCTTTAGGCTGTAATATATCTCAGAAGCTCTAAGAAATATCTGGCAGGTCTCAGACTGATGTAAATGGAATTGCAAGGAAAACTATTGCCAAATAAGCAAGATATGGGGACAACACAGAGGTTAACGTGTTGGTAATAGTGCAAAAACTAAAACTGAAGTAACTTCATGTCCTTATTTATGGTATTTAATGACCATCTGCAACAAGTGTAACAGTAGCTGCTTCCACCACTTTGAGAGATCACTAGCTGAGGATAGATTGTATTCTCATGGTAATTTTCTATCCCACACCTCCCAGAATACCTGGTAAGGAGAACATGTTGGAATTGCATCTTACCTTTCCCTATCTTACCCTCACTCCTATTATAGCTTCAAAATATTGTTCCTTAACTCCCGTCTTCTTTCAAGTCCCACATGAATTTATAGTTCCCTTAGCAAAATTATTATGTGATATTTGATCACTAGGGTATACATATTTATGCACACATCTTAGAGTAATATAGTAATTAATGATATATAACATAATAAATAATATATAAAAATAAAAATGTATAACTTCAGATTACTGTGCAAGGTATTATGTATGCATTATCTCTTGTGCTATATAGATTAATGACTACATTTCTGGAACTAGGAACGGGCTCCTTTCTCTAAATGAGTGAGCCTTTATACCAAGATCACAAACACCGATGGTGTGGGTAGAATAAAATCTATGCCTAATGTTAGCTCTTGTCCTCCTTAGACCAGAGGGCAGGTTGGAGAGATCCCCAGCACAACAGGAGAGTGGAGGGCTTAAAACACCCCCCATTCCAGATATGTGCCCCATATGTGGCAGCCACTAGGCCCTCAAGGAATATGGATCCTTCCTTACTCTTTTGAAGAGGTGGGGAGCACTTCTACCCCTGGGTCTCAACAGGTGTGAGGTAAGCAGCATGGACCAGGGATGTGCACAGATATTCTATGGGGCCAACTGGTGCAGAGAACTCCAATGGGGGTGATAAGTTTTTTAGGTCCAGTAGACCCCACTCCTGGCCCCTGCTACCAATGAACCATCAATCTTTTTGAAATGTATAACTTAAAGAAGATTTCATTCTTACATTTCATTCATGGAATTTATACCTATACTCAAACCACTGCATTACTACTGAGTTGCATCATCCAACAAGCTCTATATCTAAGACTTACAGACTTTAACTAATTTAGAGGATGACTAACTGATAAAGGAAAGAGAGAAAGAAAGCCTCATTACAATGGACCCCAGCCCTAAAAGTGATTGTCTTGGGGACTCCAAAAATACAAGACTAACACTAAAAATTATCTGCATTTCCTCAAGACTACTCTGGCCTAGTGAGAAAGGATCATAAAACTAGCATCCCACCAGCTGGGTCATCAGCCCCGAAACCCCTCCTCTTCATAGGTTGTCCCTTAATCCTACTTAATCCTGTCTTCTTTCAATCCCCCCTGGACTCATTCCTGGGTTTTGCCAAGAATATTCTTATGGAGCTTAGAGAATCCATATTTCCCTGCCACTACGCCTGCTGTACCCTCTGGTCACCAGTCTCTGATGCCATGGCTTCAGCTCTCACGGGTTCCCACAGCTACTGCCACGTCATGGTGCTAATGTCTGTGGTGGCATCTGGGCTGGGTCACCAGCCCTCCTTCCACAGCCCAGCACCGCAGTCCCACCCTCTCCATCTAACTTTCCCCGTTGCCTCCACATCCCTGTCCCTACGTCCTCCCCAGTGACTCTTCCTACTCAGTAGCGTTGGACAAATCACTCTCCCCAGATTTTCTAGTGGCAACTGAAAATGAACATTAATCATTTAAAATGGGAGGAAACTAAAAAAATTAGTGTTTTAGAGAACAAAAAAGGAATCTTCTTTGTCTGTCTGAAAGGATCTCAGATTGAACTGTTGGGGATTTGACACACTAATTCCTGGCAAGGAAAATCTGTACTGAAAAAACTTTTGTGGATATAGTGGAAGGAATCAAAGACTCAGATTGCTTTAACAAAATAAATAAGTGTTTTGTGCTCTGACACAGTAGTAGGATGAGTTAGTTGCATGGAATTTTGCTTTGGAGTCGGACAGTCTCAGGCTTATTAAACCCACGCTCCTCATTGCTATATACCGGTGTGTGGACATTCACAAGTTATTCAAGCTCTCCAAATGTAAGGATTTTTTTTTTTTTTTTTTTTTTAGAGCTTGCAAAGTAGGATTAGTGTTAGTTCTTCTTTAGAGATGTTTTAAAGATTAATGAGAAGAAATATGTAAACTTTGTAAGACACTGCCGGGCTCATGGCAAGTTACCAGAAATATTATAGGTTTCCCCTTATTAGTCTCCTGGATATTTCACTCCAGTTCGTCCGCTTTTGTTTTGAAAACCACTGAATTTAAACTTTATCTGAGCCAATGCTGTTTCCCCAGCACAGCCAGAACTCCTATTAGTGGGAGTCTATCTGATGAATATTCCTCTACAATTTCTATTTCAGCACATGGAGAAGTAGCATCAGAAAAAAGCCATTTTTACATGTTTTTTAGGCTTAGTGAAACGTTGGCGATTGCCCTACAAAGCACTAATGAGCTTGAAATAATTAATAGAGGGAAAAAACGAAAGGGAAATGTGTCTTCAATTCCTGTGCATTCTTCCATCTGCCAACTGGGACTCTCTATGATGTTTGTGAAAAATAGTTCACCCTCAAAGAAGTAGGAATGGTTTCCATAATTATACCAAGTGCTATAAAAACCTCAGAATGAAGTCATCACTCAAGGTCTATCAAAGATAAACAAGGCCAGGCACTAGTTAAAGTAGTAAAGACAGATCTTAGTAGAAATAAACTACTGCAATAGGGAAAAGAGTCCAGCTCAATCAGAACTCAACTTTGATTTGTACAGAGGTGACTGGAAGTTTGAAAGGGAGAGTGAAGGAGCAGAGAGGGGAGTGAGGGGGGATCCATGGTGTCAGGGAAGTGAAAAATTACAAAAGGTGGGAATGGGGGATTGGTCCATGTGAGAGGCATCTGGGTTTGCTAAGTGGCCCTTATGGAAGTCAGGCTCCTTCCCTCCCACAGAGGTGGGGGCTCTATCTTCAGGTGTTGGCTGGAACAAGCAGTAAATTCTTTTGGCAGTCTTGAGTTTTCTCAGGCAGGCACATTAAGGGAGCCAGGGTCATCCTAGGGATGTGGCCCTGAGCTGTTTGAAGCCATGTTGGTGTTTATTTAAGTGTTTATAGGCCAAGGTTGAGGCTTAGTTAAGAAGAGGGCTCAGAGGAGCTTGGATAGAGTTTTCTCAAGAAGACAATGGTTGTCAGATCTCAGCTCTGACGATTACTGGCTGTGTTCTTTTGCAGATTCCACAGTGTATTGCATGGGAAAAGAAGCCTCAAGAATGTAAAGGGTTTGGTGCTTATTGGGAGGAAAAATCAAAGGCAGTTGATTTCTTCAACCTTTCTGAGCTTTATCTGAGAAAATGGAAAATTCCTCAACATGATTCTTCTCCATTAGTCTCTCAAGAAGGGAATAAAATGTTCTTTGACAATTTATATTTGTAAAGGAATATTAGATAGAATTTAAAGAGGACTTTAAAGACGATAAAATTCAGACTGGGTGGAGATGATGTCACCCGTCTAAGGTGGCCTGGATTGGGAGGTTCAGACTCAAATTCACCACCTGATGCCATCTAATTGCATGCATTTCCTACCCTGCCACCTACAGTGTTGTCACACAGCACAAAACGTTTATTCCCTCATTTTCTCAAAGTAATTGGGGTCTTTGATTCCTTCTACCATTTCCACAAAGTTTTTTTTAAATACAGATTTTCCCTTCCAGAAACAAGAGCTTCAAATTCCCAATAGTTCAGTTTGAGATTGTTTTAGATAGGTTAAATTCCTTTTATGATCTTCAAAACATTAATTTCTTAATTTCTTCCCATTTAAATGATTCATGTTCATTTCAATTGCCATTGGGGAAACTAAAGAGAGTGAATTATCTGATGGTGCTGAGTAAGGACTGTTTTATAAGTTAAGCCACATTGCACTTTGGAGGATTCCTAAACTGTACTTTCTATACATCAAATACTCCAAATAGAGAAAACATTTACTAATGGGTACTCTCTATTTGATCTATTTTGTGCTATTAGGGTTGTATTCACCTAGGTAAATTAAATCAGCTGGGGATTGGGTAGAGCAGCAGTCCCCAACCTTTTTGGCACCAGGGACCAGTTTCATGGAAGACGATTTTTCCAATTTTTCAGTAGATGGTGGGGTTGAGGGGAGTATGGGGTGAAGGGGGGCATAGCAGGGGGTCAGCCTGGGACTCGGAGTCTGACAGGAAGCAGAGCTCAGGCAGTGCTGTGTGTGATGGGGAGCAGCTGTAAATACAGGTGAGCTTTGCTCACTCCCCACAGTGGCCCGGTTCCTAAGAGGCCACGGACTGGTACTGGTCCATGGCCTGGGAGTTGGGGACTGCAGGGGTTGAGAATGTAAACTCACTGAGCAAAGACACTCATGTTATTCTAAAAGAAACTTCATTGCTCAAGCCATAGATATGAAAAAATGAAATGCATGATATATCTTGGCAACATCTCATATTTTTTTTTTTAGATTGTGGAATTGGTATACTTTCTGGGACCTCAATAATCACCCTTTCATTTTTACTTATTGACTATAAGTTGGACGGAAATTTCACTCATTTTAATTAGTTATTACAGTGGTCAATGATAAGTTGTAATCATGTAACTATAAGCTTCTAAACACTTTACTAATAAGCTCTGCCTTTTGTTTGTTGGTATATTTGTTTTACTAAGCAAGCATAACTAATAATTGTATTTGATTAAATCTTATTTCCATTTAGGTCATTTCCTAATTGGTAATTTAGTCATCCTATAATATCAATTGTATACTTTTTTCAACATCAAAAAAAAAAAAAGAAAAGAAAAGAAAAAGCGATGCTTGGAGCAGGGTGCATTTCCAGGTGATGCTAGAATGATTTGGGTGTCTTGGCAAATCATATCACTGGGTCTGGTCCTAATTTGGAGGTTGTATCTCCAGCTCTAACTTTCCCTACTCTTCGGTATTACAAATGCCTACAATAATACATGTTTGTTATCTGGCCAAAGTAAATACTGTATATTCAAAAACATTTTATTCTTTTTACCTTCTGAATTATTTTTTCTTCATGAGTTCCCTGTTTGTCTTACTGACATCATCATTTCCACAGACAGCAAATTGGAATGATGAAGTCATTACCACCCTCATATGGTAAAGTGTCTAAGCTGCAGACTCTAGGCAGACAGGCAGATTCCCTGGTGTTGGATCTTGACTCTGACATTATTCATATGAGGAATGTTAACAATATATTAATAGCAACAATCGATGTGTATATATCATACAATAAATATATTTGGGTGTCTATTTTTCATTCTAAACCATGAATGTGAGAAAAACAATGACTATGTCTTTATTAGTATTTGTATATTTTATAGTATACACACAGCAGGTTGTGCGCACACAACAAATGCTCAGTAATGTATGAATGAAGAAGTAAATGGATAAAATATAGCTGAACAGCAGAATCGAAAACTTGAAATGAAAACTATTGACTCTTCTGTCAATTGAATTGTCTCTCCAGGTTACCAAGAATGCTGTATTCAATGAAATCTTACCCTAAAAAGTCATTTGGAAATAGGGTTCATATTTAAATGAAATATTTTTAAAAGCTCTCCCTGGCAAACTTTGGAAACTGGCTGACATGGTTCCCAGAGGTAATAAAATCATAACAGGGGTTTGATTGCACAAAGAAAATAGTTACTTTCATTGACGGAAATTATTAGCATTTGAAAACATAATTTGATGTGATTAAAAATATAGTTTTATATAAAAATTACATCAATGATAAAATTTATTTATGTTGAATTTAGAAATGCATTTGAATACCTTTAAGTGTGAAGTGATTGGAATGAAAAATACAAGAATAATGGCTTATTATTCATACATAGAATTTTTAATGTCACCACATGAATGCATTGACATCACAAGTAGAAGAAGAAATACAAGTTAATCACAAAAAAGATGGCACTACTTTTCTTTATTTTTGGAAAATATCTGAAAACTCAAACTCGGTAGACTTCAGAGTTAGTAAAATCTTTGATCTTCCTTTTGGCTCTTGTTAGTTTCAAGTAAATTAATTATTTAATTCAAAAAAATTTATTCATTGTCTCCTATGTGCTAGAGAGAGTACTAGAAGATCACCAAAAAAGAATAAATATATATTAGGACAGAATGTATGTTATATATAGAGTATATATTATATAAATATATACACACATACATATATAAAAATGTATATAAATGTATATATATAGATGTAATACAATAGTCCCCTTCCCCCATCAGCCTTTCACTTTTCATAGTTTCAATTACCTGAAGTCACCTGTGGTACAAAAATATTAAATAGAAACTTCCAGAAATAAACAATTCATAATGTTTAAATTCTGCATTGTTCTTTCATCATGGTGTGATGAAATCTCACCATGTCCTGCTCTGTCCTGCCCAGGATGTGGGTTCTCCCTTTGCTCAGCACTTCCACGCCATCTACGCCCCCACCTGTTGGTCACTTAGTAGCCATCCTGGTTAGCAGATTGGTTGTGGAGGTATTGCAGTGCTTGTGTTCAAGGAACCCTCATTTTACTTGGCCCCAAAGCCATTTTACAATGGCCCCAAAGCTCCAGAGTAGTGATGCTGGCATATTGTTATATTTGTTCCATTTTATTATTAGTTATTGTCGTTATTCTCTTACTATGCCAAATTTATAAATTAAACTTTCTCATAGCATGTATGTGTAGGAAAATAACAGTATGTATCTGGTTTGATACTATCTGAGGTTTCAGGCATCCAATGAGGGGTCTTGGAACATATTCACTGAGGCTAAGGGAGAAATATTGTATGTAATAGTAGAAATAGTAGAGATTGAAAGTTAAAACAGTTACTAGCAAATACTTCAGAAAAACCAAGGCCATACTACACATGCTATGATTAGTAGACAGTGACAGTTCTGATGTTGGTACTAAATTGGTACCAGAGTCCAATAATGAGTGGACATGTATTCAACTACCAACATTATTTCATCTGCCACATGGTGTGGTAGGAAAAGATGAAAGATTTTTCTTCTAAGGTGCTTACAGTATAGTGGGAGAGATAATAAGTATATGTCCAAAACTATCATGTATTGTTTAAAGTCACATAAGTGGTATAAATGATATGTTATGCTAGTTCGAACGAGTGCCCCTAGGGGGTAGATCTTTTGTATGAGATAATGAGCTATGGAAAAGGAAAGGCTTTGAGTGGCTACACCTTGTCAGGGGTGCAGAAACTGCCTATGGAAAGTAAAGTCTGCATTTCATACCCCTGGAGGCTCTGGACCCAAATATAGGTCAATGGGGAAAAAGCCCAAGTTCTTATGCAATACAAATGAAAATAACACAGTTCCATTAATAGATACACCTGACAGGTTTCAGGGCGATCTGGGGCTTCTGGACTTTTTGTATGTGCTGTGGCTCCTGTTCTGTACAGAGCAGCTACAGCAGCTGCTCCCTGGGGCACAGTCACAAAGACTGTCCCTCTTGCTGTGATGGCTGCTTTTGGTAGCAGCCATGGTCTTGGGGAATTATATCTCTTACTCAACTAACAGCAGTTTGAAACAATAAGCAGTAGAATTTTAAAATGCTGATTTGACGTAGATTGCCCTTGAATTTCCTCAGTGGAGACCGATTAGACTTAGTGGCTGTATTTTGTTATTTTTTTGGTCATTGCCTAGTAATCTTCATACCCAAAATGCTCTGTACTTTGTGAACAGAATTTGCAATTAAAAGTAGGCTAGAGTTGGAATGAAGGAAAAATATAACAGGAGTTGAAAACTTCACATAGAAACTTGAATTTTTAAATCTTTGTATTAATTTTGTGTTGAGCTGGTCTCATGGATTTGGGTTTATCCTAGACCTTAATTTTTCAGTTGGGCAAAAATTCTTGCCATTACCTCATCATCAATTAATTTTAAAATGTACCTAGAAAGTATCAAGCACTGGTATTAGTACAATATATATTTGTAATTTAATAAACTTCACTATGGTTTTGAAGTTGCCGTATTTGTAACCTGGACAAATGTTCTTTTATCTGAAAGTAGTCCAACGGTGAAGAGATATTCTCGTTTGCATGGTTTTCATTTAAATTACTTTGCTGTAAGAGATTCTGTATTGATTTTCATCCTCCTTGAGCCAGACGACAGGTGACTTCCCCATCATTTTCTACATATATCCATCCACCCACCCATATAAGGAACCTAGAGTCTATCCTACTTATAGAGTACAAATCTTTGCTGCAAATCCTTTGTATCTGTAAGTATTTCTTGAATTTAAAACAAAGTTCCCACATTGGAAAATTGGGGAAATTTACTTTAAAAGATCCACATAGGAGTTATTGAAGAGCTGATAGATGCTGGACAATGAAACCAAGATCTGATACAGTATCAATAATCACTGGGGTCCTTGTTAAAACACACACACTCAAACACAAACACAGTCAACCCTTGAACAACATGGGAGTTAAGGGTGCCAATCCAACTGCATAGTCAAAAATCCATGTATAAATTTTGATTTCCCCAAAATGTAACTATTAGTAGTCTACTGTTGACCAGAAGACTTCCTGATAATGCGGTTGATTAATACACATTTTGTATATTATATGTGTCATGTACTGTATTCTTACAATAAGGTAAGCTAGAGAAAAGAGAATGGTATTAGGAAGATCATAAGGAAGAAAACATGCCTGCTACTCATTAAGTGGAAGTGGATCATCATAAAAGCCTTGATCCTCATCCCCTTCACATCCAGTAGGCTGGGGAGGCTGGGGTTGGTCTTGCTGTCTCAGGGGTGGCAGAGGCAGAAGAGGTGGAGGAGGTAGAAGGGGAGGCAGAGGAGGCAGGTACACAGTGTAACTGTGCAGAAATTTGTCTCACATTTTTACTTTTTTATTTCTCTAAAAATGTTTCAATTGTACCAATCCTTCTTCCACTGTTTGCTTTAGGTTCAGTGCCCATATCATATAAAGGTCCGTGACATAAAAGAAGTCAAAAGCCATCATGAATAATGGGAATACTTCTGCCAGATTATCTAATGTCACTTTGTTTGTGGGCAGTTCTTCTATGTCTTCCTTCTCATCATTTGGCCTTGGTTCAGAAGCACTCACCCCCATCCAGTCATCTTCTATTAATATTAATTCCTCTGGTCTGATGTCTATTGCTCTCGAATTTCTCCAAAATCCCTGTCTTGAAACCCTTCACCCCCCACTGTTTGCCATATCCACAATTTCTTTCAGGATTTCCTTGAGTGGCTCTCTTGTAAATCCTGTGAAGTCACATGTGACATCTGGACAATTCTTCAATAGGAATTTATTATTTTGGGCTTGAGGGTTTTCATATAACAATGATGGCATCTTCAATGGTATAATCCTTGCAGACTCTCAATGTTCTGTCTTTCAGAGTTTTCTTCCACAGCATTTGCAATTCCTTCCATAGAGTCCCACGTGCAATAGGCCTTAAAGGTCCTTCTGATCCCCTGATCCAGAGCTTGGATTAGAGCTGTTTTTCGAACAAGTAGACCACTTTAACGTCTTTGGTTCGGGCACAGCCAGGGGCATTGTCTAATATTAAAAGAACTATAAAAGACAGTACGTTACTGACAAGGTACTTCTTGACGTCAGGGACAAAGCGTTGATGAACAAGGTTTTGTGAGTATAACCAAAAGTAAGAACAACCGATGTTTTGTTATACAATCAAAAGACTAGCAGCTGGTGTTGATCTCTCCCATCAGAGCTCAGGGGTTAGTAGATTTAAAGATAAGGGCAGTCCTCATCATAAACCGGACTGCCTTTGAACAAAACAGTAGAGTTAGCCTATGCCATCCTGCCTGAAATCCTGGTGCTTGCTTCTCTTCCTTACTAATGAATGTCCTTTGTGGCATTTTTTCCAGAGTAGTACATTTTCATCTGCATTAAAAACCTGTTCAGGCAGGTATCCTTTCTCCTCAGTGATTTTCTTAATGGAGTCTGGGAACTTATCTACTGCCTGTTGTCAGCACAAGCTGCTTTTCTTGTTATCTTGACATTTCTTAAGTCAAACTTCTTTCTAAAATTATCAAACCATCCTTTGCTGGCATTAAATTCTCCACTTTTAGATCCTTGACCTTGCTTTTGCTTTAAGTTGTCATATAATGACTTTATTTTTTCTGGAATCATATTAGAGTCTATTGGCATGACTTTCTTATAGCTAGTCTGCACCCACAAAAAGCTGCATTTTCAATATGAGATAAAAAAGCATTTTACAAAAAGTATAAGATTTTCCTGGCTATTGGCACAGCTGCAGTGGAGGCTTCATGAATTTCCTTTTCTCTTTTTATAATGGTCCTTACACTGGATACATTTATTTTGAATGGCAGGCAGCTGCAGACCTCAATCTATGGTACATATCAAGCAATTCGATTTTTTCTTATAATATCATGATTTTTCTCTGCTTCTTGGAAGGAGAACTTCCAGCATTACTAGGGAAACATCACATGGGTCCTATGGTATTATTCAAGGTTTATGATATTACACTAAAGACAATGAAAAATACACGTGGACAGTGAGAAATCGCTTTTTTACTGTGAAATGTAATTTACTGGAGAGACTCCACTTGGAGATGATTAGCATCACAAGACATTTTAAGCAGGTATTCACAGCACTTGAGCTCACTGCAATAGCACCAGGAGGTGGCTATGAAATTATTAGAGTAGTACAGTGTGTATTACAGTTAATTTTACACAGTTATGATTTAATAGTGGAACTTTATGTTTGTTTACATGTCTCTTGATTACAAATATTGCCATGTATAATCTTTAAGTGTTTGTGTGTATAAGTTTTAATAAATTTTAAGTTTTTATAAGTTTTGTATATTTTATGGCAGCAAATGATAAAATAAACCAGTATCTACATATACTTTATACATTTATGACATATCTAACATTTCTTAATTTTTTTGCTATTTGTAGGCTGCATGGTTTGTAGGTGAGTTTTTTCAAATTGTTGCAAATCTCCAAAATATTTTCCAATATATTTATTGAAAATAATTTGCATGTAAGTGTACCCACATAGTTCAAAGTGCTGTTGTTCAAAGGTCAACTGTACATACCACAAACACAATCAAACACACACACAAACATATAAATGTACCCACAAACATATATATACAAACAGACATATATATGCTTATATATACAAACATACTTACACATAAACACAAACTTCCTATATTTATCCTTGATTTTCTGAATCAGAATCTCTCAAAGAGGGCCTGGGCGTTTGTATAAATGGTTTTGTGTATTCTTCATCTTGTTTTCCCAAACAGTGACATCTTATATAGCTGTAGAACAACATTAAAAGCAGGAAAGTGACATTCGTATATTATCACTAACTTGACTACAGACTGTGTTAAGTTTTCATCATTTTAAAATCTGCATTCATTTGTGTGTTCATGCATGTGCACTTGTGTAGTTCTATGTGCAGTTTTGATATTTTGTATTTTTGATAAGCCCTCCAGGTGATTTATAGGCAAAGAAGATAGATACACACTAATTTGATGCAATTAACAAATAAAATGCAGAAAAATCACATGTTGGCTTTTGAAAGGTATACCCCACCCCTGGTTCTGATTTAGGGAGGTCTGGAATTGGGGCTCTGGGATTCACATTTTGAGAAATACTCACAAATACCCACCTGACTCTGATGGTGTTGATCTACAAACCAAAGATTGAGAAACCATTATTATCATGTTCCAAAGGTGGAACTTGGCTTTTGTGGAGGGACATTCATGGAGAGGAACATGCTGTAACAGCAGTGGGTACGAACAGTTACTTAAGGAGATAGGCATTTGAGGGCCAGCTTTTTTATAATTGCTTATATTGAGGGTTGTAATTTGGTTCACCACGTTGACACTCAGCATTCTCCTCTGTAAAATAATGTGAATGGATTACACCACCTCTAATGTCCCTGGAAGCTCTAAAATCTTTTCACTTCCTGTTTGTATTCTCTGTTTCTCTAGATTTGACAAAATTCTAATCTGTTTTTTTTCCAGGGCATGATATGAAACTCAAACATTTAATGAAAGTTTATCTGATTGATGTGAAGGGATCAACTTGATTTCATGAATCTAAGAACATTATTGATTATATTGTTGTTGATATACGGTAATCCTCAAGGGTGGAGGTTCTTCTGTAAATAGAAAAAATTAATTAATTATCCATTTTATAATACACGTATCCACAAATATTTAATGAAAATAAATTGTTTTGAGTATGTACTTTCAAGTTTAATACCTGTGAATATCTAGTTTTAGTTAATGTTTAATTAAATATTAATAAACATTCTTTTCCTCCTCAGTATAATGTAAATTCCCCAAAGAAATTGGCTGTCTTCCCATTTACTTTGTTACACTTCTGATCTAATTGGTTTGTTTTCCATTTTTTTATTTCAAAGTATTAAAGGGGTACAAATGTTTTTGTTGCATACCTTGCATAAGGCTTAAGTTGGGGCTTTTAGTGTGCCCATCACCAGAATAGTGTTCATTGTACCTGATAGGTAAGTTTGTATTCCTCACCTTCTCTCACCCTCCCCCCTTCTTATTTTCTAAAGTCATTTACATATCTTTGTGCCCATGTGTGCCTATTGTTTAGCTCCCAGTTATTAGGGAGTACATGCAGTGTTTGTTTTGCCATTCCTGAGATGCTTTACTTAGGATAATGGTCTCCAGTTCCACCCAAGTTGCTGCTAAAGACATTATTTCATTCCTTTTTATAGCTGAGTAGTACTCCGTAGTATGTGTGTGTATCTGTGTGTTTATATATATATATATATATGTATATGTATAGACCACATTTTCTTCTTTATCCACTCATGAATCAATGGGAACATAGGTTGATTTCAACCTTTGCAATTGTCAATTGTGCTGTGACACACATTTGAGTGTTGGCGTCTTTTAGATAAAATGACTTCTTTTCCTTTAGGTAGATACCCAGCAGTGGGATTGCTATGTTGAATGGTAAGTCTATGTTTATTTTTTTGAGAACTCTCCGTACTGTTTTCCATAGAGGCTTCACTAACCTGCAGTCCCACCAACAGTGTATAAGCATTCCTAACTAGTTGCATTTATTATCTTTTTTTTGACTTTTTAATTATGGCATTCTGACAGGGGTAAGGCGGCAGCTCACTGTGGTTTTAATTTGCATTTCCCAGATGATTAATAATGTTGAGCATGTTTTCATATATTTGTTAGCCATTTTCTATCTTCTTTTGAAAAACTTCTGTTTATGCCTTCTTCCTACTTTTTAATGGGGTTATTTGGTTTTTTGTTGCTGCTTTATGTGAGTTCTTTGTAGATTCTGGATATTAGTCCTTTATTGGGTTTATAGTTTGCAAATATTTTTTCCCATTCTGTAGGTTGTATATTAACTTGTTGATTATTTCTTTTGCTGTTCAGAAGACTTTTAATTTAGTTAAATCCCATTTATCTATTTTTGTTGTGGTGGTATTTACTTTTGGGGGTCTTAGTCATAAATTCTTTGCCTAGGTCAATGTCCAGAAGAGTTTTCCGTATATTTTCTTCAAAATTTTTATGGTATCATGCCTTACATTTAAGTCTTTTTATTCATCTTGAATTAAAATTTGCATATGGCAAGAGACAGGGATCTTGTTTCATTCTTCTGCATGTAACTATCTAGTTTTCCCAGCACCTCTTATTGAATAGAGCTTCCTTTTTCCAGTGTATGTTGTCGTCCGTTTGTTGAAGATAAGTTGGTTGTAGGTAGATGATTTTATTTCTGTCTTCTCTATCTTGTTCCATTGGTGTATGTCTCTAATTTTATATGAGTACCTTTTTGTTTTGGTTACTATACCTTTGTGGTATAACTTGAAGTCAGGTAATGTGATGTCTCCAGTTTTGTTCTTTTGCTTAAGATTGCTTTGGCTATTTGGGCTCTCTTTTGGTTCCAAATGAAGCATAGAATTATTTTTTTCTAGATCTATGAAATATGATATTGGTATTTAGGTGGGGATTCTGTTGAATCTATAAATTGCTTTAGGCGGTATGGACATTTTAATGATGTCTATTCTACCAATCCATGACCATGGGATGATTTTCCATTTGTTTGTGTCATCCACGATTTCTTTCATCAATATTTTGTAGTTCTCCTTGTAGAAATCTTTCACCTCCTTGGTTAAGTATATTCCTAAGTATCTATTTCTTTGAAGCTGTTGTAAATGGTATTGAGTCCTTGGTTTAACTCTGAGCTTGCTAGAAAAGCTACTGATTTTTGTATAATGATTTTCTAACCTGATACTTTGCTGGATTTTTTAATCAAGTCTAGGAATATTGTGGTGGATTATTTAGGGTTTTTTATGTACAAGATCATATCATCAACAAATAGAGATAGTTTGACATCTTCTTTCCTTACTCGGATACCCTTTATTTCTTTCTCTTGCCTAATTGCTCTGGCTAGGACGTCCAGTACTATGTTGAACAGAAGTGGAGACAGGGGCACTCTTGTCTTGTTCCAGTTCTTGGGGGGAATGCTGTCAACTTTTCCTCATTCAGTATGATGTTGTCTGTGTGTCTGTCATAAATGGCTTTTATAATTTTGAAGTATGTTCCTTCTATGCCTAATTTGTTGAGGTTTTTTTTTTTTTATCATGAATGGTGGCTAGATTTTATCAAATGCTTTATCTGAAGCTATTGAAATGATCATATGGTCTTTGTTTTTGCTTCTGTATGTGGTGAAACATGTTTATTGATTTGTATATGTTAAACAATGCTTGCATCTCTGGGATGAAACCCAACTGATCACGAGTGAATTATCTTTTTGTTGTAATGTTGTATTTGTTTTGCTGGTATTTTGTCGAGGATTTTTGCATCTATGTTCATAAGGCAGGTTAGTCTGTAGTTTCTGTAATTTTTTATTGTGTGATTTCCTGGCTTTGGTATCAAGGTGATACTGGCTTCATTGAATGAATTAGGGAGAATGCTCTCCTTGAGTACACGTACAAGTTCTTCTTTATAGGTCTGGTAGAATTCAACTATGAATCCATCTGGTCTGGGCTTTTTCTTGTTGTGAGAGTTTTTTTTAATTAATACTTAAATCTCACCACTTATTGATCTGTTCATTATTTCTATTTCTTTCTGATCTGATTCAGGCTTGGGACGATGTGTGTTTCCAGAAATTTATCCATTTCCTCCACATTTTCTAGTTTGTGTGTGTAGAGGATTTGGTAGTATTCAGGGATGATATTTTATATCTGGGGTATCAATTGTAATGTCTCCTTTTTCTTATCTCACTGAACTCATTTGATATCTTTCTCTACTATATCTGGTTAATCTGACTAGTGGTCCATCAATTTTGTTTATCTTTTCTTTTCTTTTTTTAAAAACACGTGTAAAAAGATCCTTTATTGGTCAACAATCTTTTTTTTTTAAGTGTACAATTAAATGGTTATTAGTTAATTTACCAAGTTGTACAACTATTCACATAAATCAGTTTTAGAGGATTTCCCACTCCCCATTGAGACCCCTAATACCTATCCCCAAATACACTTCAAGCATGCCCCTCTCCTTCACAGTGCTCACCACATCCCCCGGATGTGGGTCCACTCCCAACCCCAAAATCCCCAGTGAACATTACCACCATTTAAGCACCATAGTGTCAATCAGTCAATACCGATTTGATGGCGAGTACAAGTGGGGCCTGTTCTTCAGGTCTTGTGTCACCTCACTTTTAATAATGGGCTTAAACTTAATCCAGGATAATATAAGTGGTGTTAGCTCACTGTCGTTTCCAAAGAACCAACTATTTCTTTTTGTTTCAGAATATTACAGGAGTATAAATGTTTAGGTTACATGGATTGCTTTTGTACTACCTGAATCAAAGTTATAAGTGTGCCCATCACCCAGATAGTGTACGTTGTACCCATTAGGTATGATTTCACCCATTCTCTCTTCCCCACTCCCACCTGCCTGATTTCCATAGAGTTTTGCTTCCATTTGTGCACTTGAGTGCTGATTGGTTAGTTCCAATTTAATAGTGACTACATGTGGTGTTTGTTTTTCCATTCTCTCAGTACTTCACTTAGAAGAATTGTCTCCAGTTCCATCCAAATTGTTGCAAAAGGTATTAATTCACAGACTAATTTTATCAGATCTACAAAGAAGATTTTGTACCCATACTGAGGAAATTGTTTCATAACATCTAGAAGGAAGGAATTCTTCCCAACTCAGTTTATGAAGCCATTATCACCTTGATGCTAAAGCCAGGAAAGAGTACAACAACAATAAAAAAAGAAAGCTAAAGACCTGTATCCCTTTTGAATATGGATGCAAAAATCATCAATAAAATTCTAACAAGCTGACTTCAGCAGCACATCAAAAAAATAATCCACCACAACCATGTGGGCTTCATCCCAGGGCTACAAGGATAGTTCAACTTACATAAATCCATGAATGTGATTCACCACATAAACAGAAGCAACAACAAAGATCATATGATTATCTTGATAGATACATAAATAGTATTCAATAAAAGTCAGCTCCCTTTTATGATAAAAACTCTTAACAAAATAGACATAGATGGAACATATCTCAAAATTGTAAAAGACACATATGACAAACTCACAGCCAACATTATACTGAATGAGGACCAACTTTTTGTTTCACTGATCTTTTGTGTTTTTTTGGTGGTACCCCTTTCATTTAGTTCTGCTTGAGCTTTGCTATTTCTTTTCTTCTCTAGGGTTTTTGTTTGAATTGCTCTCCTTTTTCTATTTCTTTGAGATTCAACTTTAGGTTGTTAATTTGTGATTTTTCTGTGTTTATGATGTAGGCATTTAAGACTAAGAATTTACCCCTTAGGACTGCTTTTACTGTACCCCATAGATTTTTTGAAAGCTTGCATCTCCTTTGTCATTAAGTTGGAAGAATCTTTAGATTTCCTTTTTAATTTCATCATTTACCCAAGCATCATTCAGCAGCAAGTTGCTTAATTTCCATGACTTTGTTGTAGATTTGAGTGTTTCTCTTGGAATTAATTACAGTTTGATTCCACTGTAGTCTGAGAAGGTGCATAGTATGATTTTGATTATTTTGAATTTAATGAGACATTTTTTGTGGCCTAGGATGTGATCAATTTTGGCCAATGTTCCATGTTCTCTCGTATCCTTTCTTATTTTGTCTGTTTATCAAGTTTGTCATTTTTTTCATTCATGTCCTGAAAATTTTTTTTGGCTTCTTTGTGTTGATTTTTCTCTTTAATCCCATTCATCTGATGAGAAGAATGTATATTCAATAATTCTGAGGTATAATTTTCTGTAAATGTCTGGTTGATCCATTTGTTCCAGAGTATCAGTTACATCCATTATTTCTTTACTGATGCTCTGTTTTGATGATCTGTCCAGTTCTGTCAGTAGGGTGTTGAAGTCCTTGGTAATTATAATTCTGCTGTTCATTTCTTTACTTAGTTCTAGTTGAATTTGCTTTATGAATATGGGAGCTCTTGTGTCAGGTGCATATATATTTTGGATTGTTATGTCTTCTTTTGAATTGCTCTGTTTACTAATATGAAATGACCATCTTTGTCCTTTTTTTTTTTTTAACAATTGTGTGATTATTTTATCAGACATCAGACTATGTTATCAGACATCAGACTATTTTATCTGATGTGACAATGGCTACACTTGCTCACTTTTGGTTTCCATTTGTGTGGAATATTTTTTTCCATCCCTTTATCTTGAGTTTGTGAGAGTCTTTGTAAGTTAGATGCATTTCTTGGAGACAGCATATACTTGGTTTTGTTTTGTTTTTTAATCCATTTAGCCAGTCTATATCTTTCAAGTGGGACATTCATACCACTCACATTCAGTATTAGTATTTACATGTAGACTACCATTCTGTTCATCATGTTGGATGATATCCTGTTGTTTTTTTTATTCCTTTTTGTGCCATTGTTTTATTAGAGCTGTATGCTTTACCTTTTGGTTATTTTTACACTGGTGTGTATCTATTGTGATGTTCCTTGTGTAATAGCTTTGAGTATTTCCTGTAGGGCAGGTCTAGTAGTGACTAATTCCCTTAGTGTTTGCTTGTCTTGAAAAGTCTTTATTTCTCCATCAACTATGAAACTTAGTTGTGCAGGGTACAAAATTCTTGGCTGGAATTGTTCAATTCAAGTAGAGTAAAAATGTGGCCCCTCTTTTCTGACTTGTAAAATCTCTGGTGAGAAGTCTGCTGTTTGCCCGATGGGCTTTCCTTTGTAGGTCAGTTGTTGCTTTTGTCTTGCAGCTTGCAGAATTTTATCCTTCATTTTGACTTTGGCCAATTTGATGACTATGTGTCTTGGAGATGTCCTATTTGCTATGAATCTTCCTGCTGTTTGATGAGTATCTTTTATCTGTATATGTCAATCTCTGATGAGACCAGGGAAGTTGTCCTCAATAATTCCCTTGAATATGTTTTTATGATTTTTCCTTTTAATTCTTCTCCCTCTTTCATGCCTATAAGTTTTGCATTGGCCCACTTTGCATAGTTCCATACTTCTATGGATGTTTGTCCATGCTTCTCTATTCTTTTTTTCTGCATCTTTGACTGACTAGGTTAATTCAAAAGCCTTGTCTTCCAGTTTGAAATTTTTTCTTCTCCTTGGTTTAGCCTGTTTTTGAGGCTTTCTGCTGTATTTTGGAATTCCCTAAATGACTCTTTCATTTCTTTAAGTTCTTTTATATCCTTTCTTATGTTGTCTATCTTTTTATCAAGTTTATCATTTTTTCATTTATGTCCTGAAACATTTTTTAGCTTCTTTGTGTTAGTTTTCAACTTTCTCTTCAATCCCATTTATCTTATTTGCCACCAACTTCTGAATTCCATCTCTGACATTTCAACAGTTTCCTTTTGGTTGGGGTCTATTGCTGGAGACCTATTGTGATCCTTTGGGAGTGTCAAAACAGCCTGTTTTTTTTTTTTTATGTTGCCAGAGTTCTTATTCTAGTTCCTTCTTATCTGAAGTCAGCTCAAGACAGAGAAGCTTGCAGTGCACCTGTTCTCCTCTTCTGGAAGCTCTCCTACTTAGCATAAAGAAGGAGAGGTCCCTGGATGATGCTCTTGTGTCTTACTGTTGAAGACTGACCTGGCATGGGATGGGTAGACGTACTGTGATCATTGAACATTGCTGCTCTCCTGCATCTCCTGCTTCACTGTTCCCCTGTGGTTATCACTGGTGGTTCCCACATTGCAGAGTGAGTGAATACCCCACCTAGTTCTGTCAGTAGTGGCAATTGTCAGCCTGAGCCAGCTTGAGAGCTACTCTACTCAGATCTGCAGACAGTGGTGTTTGTCAGCTTGTGCTGGCTTGAACACAGCCCCACCCATGCCCATAGGTGGTGGTGATTTGTCTGCCTCTGCTGTCTTGGGAGCTGCCCACTCCAACCAACCCATGGATAGCCATGTTTGTTTCCCCATGTGAATTGAGTGTAGACCCACTCATGCCTATGGGCTGTGGTAATTGTCAGTCTGCTCAGGTTGAGAGCTGCCTTGTTCAGATCCTCTGGCTGCAGCATTTGTAGGCCGGGTGCCAGCTTGAGCCCAGTTCTGTCTACATTGACAGGCTGTAGAGACTGTCAGCCCGCTCAGGTCCTCCAGCTATAGTGAGGACTCATGGTACCTGCCCATGGGACTCACAAGAGTTCTTGGCCTCTCCTCTCCTACCTCCTACCCCAGACTGGCAGGGGTCATGGGGAGCATCTGACCCTTCAGCAGAGGCCGTGCTCTGGGTCTAGGGTTTTAAAATGGTGCCAGCTTCAGCACCCAGGTGTTGTGAGCTGGTGGGTCACTGCTGTGCACTTTCTCTTGAGCAATATCTCTGCACAGTCTCTAGGTAGCTTCCTATGTCAGTCCTGTGACCTTCTGCAATGGAGGGCACCTCCCACAGGTCAGACAGCAGTGATGGTGAGGGCAGGGTGGAGCCCTGGGATTCTTCCATCTGTGCCTTCCCGACATGTGTACTCATCTTTCCTGTGTACTTCCAAACTGCAGAGCAGGTTGTGTGTCTTTCTTCTCCTCTACTCTGGGTACCTGTCACCCCTCTTTTGATTCACAATACTCTCTCTTAGATGACTGATTTGAAGGTCACCTCACCCCTTCAATCGTGTCTGTGAAAGTGGTGTGTGCAGGCTGCTTCTAGTCCACCATCTTGCATGATTCACCCCTAAACTAATTGTTATGAACTATATTTTGTAAGCTCTAAAATGAGATCTCAATTATTGAAGCCAGTCAAGCAATTTAGAATGAGTTTGCTGAAAGCAGTTTTCCACATAGATAGAATTAGACCAACAGCTGGAACCACTTCTACTACCCAGAAATATAATAGTTTATTTATTATTGCTTGCCTTTATTGCATCCATTCACAGCTGAAGTTATTTGACACAGTTTAAGATATTCTGAAATGAAGACCAGTCTCTGTCTCTATAACTTTTGACAGAAGCAATTTTGAAAAAACACAAAATACACAAGTCTCCAGTATTTCTCTCAATTGTAGTGAAAGTAGAGATGGCAGCTGCCAATCGGAACCTGGGGTTGAGTTTCATATTTTCCCTATATTTGATGACTTTGGCCCTTTTAAGTATTCCTGATCCAAACTTTGATTTCCTAAAAAACATTTTGTCTTGATTTTTGGACTGTCAAAAGTTACTGAAGGTATGCACGACTAAAGAGATAGCTTTGTCAGTTTCCAGTGGCTTGGCTTAGTCAGAAGTTCTTGCACTTGAATATTTCTATTTAAAGTTATTTTTCTATTGATGAAATTTCTTCAACAAGACACTGCATCTTTAATCTTCATACAGTTAAATACTTGATTTGCTTATTATAGTATGGTAGTTTTAAATACTATAAATGGAGCCAAAGGGGATAGGAATTAAGGTGTCAGATTAGGAGTCAAAACAAATCCCAGTTACATTGCTGTCATATCGGTCACATTCTTTCGAGCAAGACATTGAGCCTCTTAGCTTCAGTTTTCCTATTGGTAGCTTTGAGAATGTTGTAAATATCTATTTTGCCCATATCACTCGGATATATAATAGGTTGTACAGTAAAAGTAATTTGGAAATACAAATTTTAAAAATTATTAAAAATTCAAGATTGAAGATAATTAAATAGCTATCACTTCATTAGCAGTATACATTTTTTAAGAAAAATGTAACTCTATTTTGAATATACAGGTTGAGTTTGCCTTATCTGAAATTCTTGGGATCAGAAGTGCTTCATACTTGAAGTATTTTTGGATTTTGGAATATTTGCATATACATAATGAGATATCTTAGAGATGGGACCCAAGTCTAAATACAAAATTCATTTATATTTCATATACACCTTATGCGCATAGCCTGAAGGTAATTTTATACAATATTTTAAATAATTTTGTGAATGAAAGAAACTTTTGGCAGCATTTTGACTGTGATTCATCACCTGAGATCAGGTGTGGAATTTTTCACTCATGGTGTCATGTTGAATGTTGGTGCTCAGAAGCTTTGGGGAGCCAGACATGGTGGCTCCCACCTGTACTACCAGCTTTGAAGAGACTAAGGTGGGTGGATTGCTTGAGCCCAGCAGTTCAAGGCTAGTCTGGCAACATAGCAAACACCCATCTCTAAAAACAAAAAATGTTTCAGATTTTGGAAAATTTCAGATTTGGATTTTTGGATTAGAAATGCCCAACTAAATTATCTTGTTGAGTATATCCTAAATGTAATGTTTGACAAGTTTCACAGAAACATATATGGAATTATGTCTGGCAATAAAGGTGATAATAGCTACCTATAAGATGTAGGAAAGAAACATTTACTTTTTTAAATTATACTTTTTATTTTAGAATAGTTTTAGATTTATAGAGAAATTATGAAATTAGAATGGAGAGTTCCCTTATACCCCAATCCTGGTTTCTTCACAGTTTTTTTAGGCTTTCTTAATTTTTACTGAATGTCCTTTTTCTGTGCCAGAATCCCATACAGGTCATGATATTACATTTAGTTGTCATGTCTCCATGGGCTCCTCTTGGCTGTGACAATTTCTCAGGCTTTCCTTGTATTTGATGACCTTGACAATTCTGAGGAGTCCCGGCCAGGTATTTTTTAGAATATTGCTCAATTGGAATTTGCCTGATTTTTTTTCCTCAATTTTAGACTGAGGTTATCAGTTTTTGGAAGGAAGATCACAGAGGTGAAGTGTCATTCTTATCATGTCATATCAAGGGTACACACTGTCAACACCACCTATCACTGTTGATGTTGACCTTGATCACCTGGCTGAGGTAGTGTTTGCATGTTTTCTGCTGTAAAATTATTCCTCCTCCTCACCCCCTATTTAACTGTTCTTTTTGAAAGGAAGCCACTATGTATAGCCCACACTAAAGAAATGGGCACTTATGTTTCACCTCCTTGAGGGTGGAGCATTTACATAAATTACTAGAAATTCTGCCATTTATTTACTTATTCTGTCATTTATTTATATCAGCATGGACTCATGCATACTTATTTTGTATTTTGAGTTATAATCAAAAACCCATTTATTTTGTTGCACAAATTTTTCAGCTTTGGCCAGTGGAGGCTCTTTGAGTTGAATCATGCATTGCTTTGACATACCCTGTGTGTGTGTGTGTGTGTGTGTCTGCTTGGCCACATAGCCTTGCTGAATCTGGGGCAGGGCCCAGGGGCCTCCTCCGTGGCCACTTTGCAGCTCCCCTCCACGCCAGCTCCTCTCACTAGGAGCTGCCCCTTAGCACGGC